>VYZS01076356.1:4001-14483 GCA_013400695.1 Neodrepanis coruscans | reverse complement strand
TTGTTCTCCCTATTTTCTTCCCTTCCCAATTAGCTATATGTTAAAGTAGATGGTTCTAAGTTAGAGCATGTTTGGGTAACAGGGAAAAAATGTTTTAGGGGGTGGATTNGCATGTTTGGGTAACAGGGAAAAAATGTTTTAGGGGGTGGATTGTTGTGGGGTAAAAACGAAAGTTCCTGGAGCTAAAACCTGTTTTTCCATTCCCCGTTTTTCCCCCTCTCTCCTGAGGGACAAGGAGGGGGCTTCTGGGGGGGGGTTTGAGGATTTTTAAGGGCTTTTGGGAGGAGAGGGGGGAACGGGGTGTTTTAGACCTTGCTTTCTGTGCGTCTATGTGAGCGGGTTGCTCTGGCAATGGTGGCGAGTGCGGGACAGGATGGGAAGGAGCCATCCTGTCTCAGCGCTTCCGCAAGTCCATGTAGGATGCGACTGTCACATCCACTGCCTTCCCCTTTCCCCGTGCTGGTTCTCCCATGCGGCTCACAGCGCAGGGCTGTGGCTGCGGCGAGGGGTGGCCACTGAACGCCGACAGATCTCGGCTGGACTGCTCTTGGTGCTGCGCACATGTGCAGTGGATTTCCCATGCACATGGAATGCAGCGCCAGAGCTGTTAGTGGCCCTTGCAGCTGAGAAGACACCCCCCAGCAAGTGGCTATCGCTAGCATGGCTTGAGGGCAGCCTGGTATTGATGCCGGGACCCCCCGGGATGCCCCGCGTTTCCTGCGGGTAGCCCACATTCTCCCTCGGTCCTTGACCACGTGGTGGAGGGCCGCCGTTTTGCCTCGTGGCAAAATTCCGGAGGAGGTGGTTCCCGGACGCCAGTTACCCAATCCGAAGGCAACCTGCACCCGGGAGAGACTCTGAGATCATGTGGGATTGGCTCCCCATAAAAAGCGTGATCCCGGAGGCCATCTTCTCCTTTTGGGTTTGTCAGCCATTGGGATAACATCTTTGCTCGTCTCAGCATTGCGTTTTCAGCAGTGGTAGTGGCGTAGTAGCTTCCAATGGCAGTGGTAAGAGCTGAAGACCACATACTTCTATCAGCTGTGGTATTCTTTCCTTCCCTGGGGGAGGGGGGATTTCCCTGGGTTCTTTAATTTTCTGGTGTTTTTCAGGATACCCCAGCAAGTACTCAGCCCCATCCTAGCTTCTTTCTTCACCCGAGCCACTGGCCTTGGAAAAGCTTAATTTGTCTGTCTTTGTGTTTTATTGTCAGGTTGTGTGTGTGTGTAGAATAAAACTTGTGGTTTTTTGTGTATGTGTCTTTTTTTGTTGTTGTTGTTGTTGGCTTTCTGTTGGGTTTTCTTGTCACTGTTGCACTCACAGGGTCAAAACCAGGACATGACCGTCCTTTTTTTCCTGATTTTAACCTCACTGTTGCCTTCCAATATGATTTAAGTAACTTCACTTTCAATACTTGACATGAAGGCCAGAGTCTGCGATGACTCCCCTTCTCTAGGATGGCATGATTGAACACATGAAACAGTGCGAGATCTCATTTTTTCTCTGAAGATTAATCTTCCTCATGCCTCTTACTTCCCATGCAACTCAGCTAAAATACTGTTCTGGTTTTGGCTGAGCTAGAGCTACTTTTCTTCACAATGACTAGTATGGGGTTGTGTTTTGGAATTGTTCTCAGCACAGATAATACAGAGAATTTTGCTATTGCTGAGCAGGGCTTACACAGAGCCAAGGCCTTTGCTGCTGTTCATACTGCCATGCTGGCAAGGAGGCTGGGGGTGCATGGGTGGTTTGGAGGGGACACAGCCAGGACAGGCTTCCTTGGTGGCCCAAATCAAGCAAATGGATATTCCATACCATATGACACCATGATCAGTATATAAAGTGGGGTGAAAAAAGGAGGAAGGGGGAAATGTTTGGAGTGAGAGCATTTGTCTTCTCAAGTAATCATTATGCATGATAGGCCCCTGCTCTCCTGCAGATGGCTGAACACCTGCCTGCTCATGGGAAGCAGTAAATTAATTCCTTGTTTTGCTTTGCTTGTTTGCACAGCTCTTGCTTTCCCTATTCTACTGGCTTTATCTCAACCCAAGACTTTCACCCTTCTGATTCTCTCCCTGATCCTACTGGTGGGGGAGAGAGTGAGAGGCTGGTTGCTGGCAGGGGATAAACCATGACAAATACAGTTACAATTTATTTCTCAACAAAAGCAGAGCAAATATCTGAAACATTTGATTTAAATTTTCCTAAGTATTGGACATAGTGTTGCTGATTTTATCTCCCCCTGGGCCCAGGTTTCTGTGGGAAGTATCAGGAAGGAATTGCCCTTCATTCACAAACTGAGAGCTGTATTCTAGAAAAATTAGAGTCAGCTGATTTTGAGAGAAGATAACTTCCTTCCTGCTACTGCACATTTGTCACAGAATTGCAGAATATTCTGAGCTGAAAGGGACCCTTAAGGATCATCTTATCTTTACCGAAGAATTGTGTTATCAAATACAGAAAACATTTTCTACTAAAAGAAAAATCTGAATGATATTTTGATGAATCTGGATACTCTTCCTCTGATCACAGAATCATAGAATGGGTAAGGTGGGATGGTCCAACCAGACAGATATTCAGCTCCTCGGTTAGGATGTGAGATGAGAGTTGGTTTTTTTTAAAACTGATAACAACTCTTTTTTTTTTTTTTCCTTTCCTTCAAGCTCTGAATTCATTCCATATTAGCAGCAAAAAGAAACAAAAACTCAAGAATGTTCTTGTTGTCCACCTTAGTATGTTTTGCGGTACTTGTGAACAATTTCTTACATAAGTGTGCAAATCAAATTGTGGTCTCTTGTAATGCAAACATAGAAGATTAGTGTATAGATTTATATCACAGGTAAAATCTGCTCAGTTCTTGTAGTTTAAAGTACATCAATACGGATGCAGTTTTTAAATTACATAACTAACCAGCAACTGGGCAACTAAACATTTGCAATCCACATTGAGAATGCAATGGATAATCAAACACTAGGCTCTTCTAAAGAGTTTATATGTACCTGCCAGTTTCTCAGTGTCCTCAGCACCTCATCTGCGAGGCTGTGCTGGCATGTATGCCTCAGAACCTGGGGGTTATCACCTACTCTGTCATCAGGGTCCCTCAGGCTACAGATGAGTGCATGGCTTTGCATGTGTCTGTCCCACTGCCAATGGCACCCTGACTCACTTTCACACCTTTCTTTGTGTCAAAATCAGCCAACTGTAATTCCCTCATGAACATTTAACATGATTGACTGTTGAAGCATCCAGGAGCCATTCTAGCAGTCACACCCACACTACTGGGCTAGGACCAAAGTCCCTATGCAGTGCGTGGCTCCAGTGAGCTGATGGGTGCCCCCTCTTGACTCCCTACACACATCACACTCACACAGTCAGACAGGTTTTCCCTACCAGCTGGACACCAGGTTCCCCAGACATGAGTCTTAGACATTAAAATAATTTAATCATGGTACAATAACAAAATAACAGCTTGAGCTGGGTGCCTCTGAGGAGGGACTTTCAACAAGGGAAACCCTGGGGTTTGTAAAATCTGTGGCCATTGGCTCCTGCTGTGTAAGGTTGTGAAATCATTTTCATTAAGCACATTTAGCAAATTAAAGTTCTTCCAGAAGGTGATATGGGGCAGAGCTCTGCTAATAATTTTAGTAAAGTCTAAACTTTCATGTAAATGGATGAAGAATTTGCACAATTTAAAAGAAGTTATGCATGCTGTTCTTAAATTTTGCCCAGTGGTTTTCATACAATTAAAATTCCTCTTTTCCATTATTCCTAAATCCAAGATAGTTCTTGTTCATCACCAGTTCATTCCATTTCAAAGTAAATGTTATTTCAAGTATCTTTAAAGCTCTAAAGCATGTTATTTAAATGTTGATGACATATCAGATTTTATAGGATCGAACCTACTCATAAAGTCATGTAATTGCCTGACAAAGATTAAGTCAAAGACATAAATGTGCTTCTTTTTTAATCACCACAAATATTTCTTAGTTATAGATGCAAATCTTAAAAGCATAACATGACAGAATATTCACAATTTAACTCTGTCATTAAATAAAAATATTTATCTCACTGGATGGAGATAAGATCCTTGGATTGTAAACTCCCAGAGAGTTTTCAACAGTCTGATTTAAGTTTCACCATTTACACTTTTGTCTTCTGTTAGTTTCTGGGAACATAGCAAGCGTCCTACTGCGAGAGGTCACCAATGTGTCTCATAAAAAACATCTCCATCAGTATTTTAGTTCACATCAGGACCATACTGTTAATGTGAATCTCTTAATCACCTGCCCTCATGCTGCATAGCTTACATAGCAGTGTTCACTCCTAAGACAACAGCTGGATTTGTTTTGAACGAACCTAAATCATGGTATTTCTCCAAAGGAGGCTCCTACTTCTCATGTACCCCAGCTGCTTATGGGAATTCACTCCATAGGACTAGGTAAAGATAATCCAAAATATGATCCCTGAAACACATCAAGATTGGATGAAATCATGCCAATGATTGTGCAGTAACCTTTAACTTTGTACCAAAGCTTCGGAGGGTGCATAAAGAATACTGATATGACATTATCTGAAGTCCTTTCCCTAGATGCTCACATAGTTACGAACTCCGACCATGCTGCAGCAAACTGCTTGATGTCCATTTTTCACATTACCAAAGAAACTGTGCAAAAAGTGGCAGAATGACTAGGGTCAGGATGGTAGGAACCATAAAGCTGGCTAGCAGAATTCTGAAAAAGTTGTGGAGGGAAAAGTACAGCAAGTACCTTTGAACAGACTATCTCTTTTGAGTCAATTGAGTATTTTCCTAACACATGCAGAGGCTTCAGATATCTAAGTCCTTGACAATGCTAACAAATTTGGCTGAAATGGGCCAACGGGACCAAAATTTATTCAGCATATATACAAAGATATGAAAAATCACACTTCACAAGAACCAGCTAGATACTTGGAAAGTGAGTACTTAGCTTTTTTTTTACCTTAACAAATTGCCAAGTAATAAAGGTAAAATCAAAGCAAAAAATGTAATGAAATGGAAACATTGGCAATTTAAAATTTAAACAATTAAACTGGGTACATTTAAAGTTTATAGACTGTCTCTGAGGTAATAATGTTTAGTGGAATTGAACCAATTCTGGTATTCACAAACATATTCTTTTGCATTCTATTAAACTGATAAGTAACATCAAAATACTCATAACACAAAATCTTATTTTGCAATAGGAATTTAATTAAAGTGAAAATTTCTGTTGATATTAAGGAACAAAAAGATTGGAAATAATATTAACTCACATTTCAAGATTCAAGCAAGTCTCTGAAACTGGTACCAGAGGATTATCTAAAAATGTAGGAATTTAAATGTAGGAAATTTAAAACAAGTACTATATAAAAATATGTTTTCCTATTCTTTGAAGCATCAGATTATAATCTTTTGTCAGTGACAGCCATTTGCGATAATAAAGGATGCTGAAAAGATAGTCCGTTGTAGCTCTCTGCTCCTTCAAATTTCACAGAATTCCTCACCCTGCCAGTGCTGTCAGCCAACCAGTCTGACCAAGACATTAATTGTTGTGACAGGTTTGATGTGTGCATTGGGAAATTATAGAATTATGTACTTCCACAGCTGTACATGTTCTCTCTGATAATGTCCTGTTGTCCTTTTGTTAACATTCATACTATAAAATACAGATATTTTTATAGCCAGAGCCCAGAGGAAAACAGATAAAGACAAGAGATGTAATGCTTATTTCCCAATATATAATCAAAATGAGATGTTATTTCAGTTGTCATGCATTCCTTTTAAAAACATTTCATGTTCAGAGCCAAGCACTATAGAAGTGCTGACAGGATAAAACTGCATTATTAATATTGCATAAATCCCACATGAACCAAGACAACCTCAACCCTCCTAACATGCCATTTTTGAGATTATGAAAAACAAATTTCAGGTATTTTAACTACCAGAAAACTAAAGTTGCTGTATCAGAAAGGCAAGAGTACCTGAATTACCACTCAGCCTGTTTACTCTTCAACTGCTTGGTTTCCTCCTTGCTGGTATGTGCAATACATGGCAATTACACATGCTTTGCCTAATTAATGAAAAAAAGATATTCCTTTCCATTATTTGAGACTACTCTTTGCTTCTATAAATGAGCCTATAATTAACAAAACTGGAAGAAAGGAGAAAAACAAGAAATGTGACTCCTAAATTAATGAGATATTAAAGGTATTATGGAGTAGAGATGTTCAACCTTGTCAGATAGAACAATAGCAGGGAGAGCGCGTTTACTTCCCTCTGTTTACATTCAACCCATTTTTAATTAAAAGAAAGAGACTGAATGGAGAGGAAGGCTGTTCTTCTCTCTCCAGTAATATCATTTTGGTTTTATTTTTTCTTTTTTTGCTCAAGATGACACAAAGGATATTTGCCTAGCAATGGAATTTGAGGAGACAGGTAAAAGCACTCCAAATTACCAGGACTGACTTTTTAACACACCTCATTTCAAGATAAATCACAAACTGCCTTCCAGAACTGCTGTCTTAAATCCCCAAAAACCATACAGCTGCTTTGACAGGCACTTTCCCCTCTCTCAGTGCATGGCTGGTAGAAAGCAGAAGCAATCCAGTGGTCTGTGGGTGCTGAATTGCAGCATCCTGCCAGCTGAGACATCCTTTAACTATGACGGATGCAAGCTAGGACAGCAAGCAATTTAAAATAGCTTTTCCTGACTACAAGAGAAGATGAAAGATAAAGAGAGAAGCAGGGTGTGCCTAAAACCTCTCTTAAGAAATGGTAGAGGAGCTGATTCTGATGTATATATGTAATGGGAACTGACAGCATTCCCTGAAGAACTCATCTTGCAGTTCTTCTGCAGATCAACATGAAAAAATCAAGTAGGTTCTTCAAATATGTAGAATGAGTGTGAAGAGAGATACTGCTCATACTTTGATATCTTTTAAATGTCTCATTGGATAGTAATAATAAGTACCAGACCAGAAAACCAGGGCATTCTTCTTACAAGGCAGAGATTGATTTTTTTTATTATTTTTTTCTTGTCTTCTCTATACTTCCCCCATGTGCATGATGCTCCCCAACACTTACCCTTTTGCTGTGCAGCTGCCAACAAGTCTGTTACTGTGGCAGGCTATGAATCTATCACTTCCTGACTAACAGATACCAAGCAGAACCTGCTCAAGACTTTTCTAAAGGCATCCAACTTTCACAGCTGAAAAAAGTGAAATTCCCTGAAAAACCTCTAAACAACAAAACACAGAAGCTGATTCCTCTCTCAAACCCATCATACTATGGTGTGTTCGGGGTTTTCTTTTTGGTTTTCTCTCCCACCTCCAACCGGCTTTTTAAATAAGAAAAAAGGATCTGAAAAAAACAAATAACAAACATCCTTATTTTTCCTTCTTTATTTGGACTTCACACTACTGCTGGAAAGTCTAATTCTACCCATGGACATTGAGATACACCTGCAACAATGTCTTGTCAAATATATTTAACAGACTGTAGTGGGGACAGCTATATTGAATTTGTTTTGGCACTACCAGCAGCAAAATAAATCTCCAGTATATAAATAAGGCTTCTGTGTCTTACAGTGGAAAATAAGAAACATATTCGGAAGCAAACTGTCTATTAGCATAGTATTATATATACGCCCTCATAGCAACATGCTCTTAGGATTGAATGAAGAGAATTTTATGAGTTTTTAAGTTTGGTTCTATTGATTTCAGCTACACTTGCAGGAAAAAGAGGCAGAGCAAAAGTTTTGGTGCATTTGAGCTTTACCTCAATATAATACTAAAAAAATATTTTCATTTTTACGTGAATCCAAGATCTCTTATTGATACAGAAGAGCCAATATGGGAGGTCTAAGCCTGCAGAACCAGAAAACCAGGTTATTTCTAATGAGTATCAGAGCACAACATAGTGATGTTTTCAGAGGCTGAAGGTTGGTTCCAATTATTTCGCTTGATAAGGGAACAACTGTCAGTAAAAACAATTATAACTAAAGAAAAGCCTTCAAGTGCTCCTGTAAAAGTTGCACAAAATTTGCAGCCTTGCAAGTCCATTTTCTACTGTGATGTCTGGTTGGATGTTTTTTTCCCTCTGAAATCACTAAGATATGCTTATACTGTAAAATAGTTCCAATCTCACTTTGAAAGCTGATTTTTGAGAGATAACAATCTTACCACTCAGTCTAATTGCCTATTCAAATCTGTTTTATTAGACTACTTGCACTCTCTCTACTGTACCCATAGAAGGACTGATGGGTAAGTATGTGCACATGACTTAATGAGTATATTTATGAGTTAAAAACAGACTACAAGTTATAGAAGAAATGTTTATTAACATACTTGTATGTATCTACATTTATGTTTCAAAGTTCTTTTCTGTAATCCTTCTAGTTTCATGGAATATGGTAAATAGATTAACACTAAAAGATGTAATTTTCAAACCAATTCTCCTTGGCATCATGAATTAAACTGTCCTTACAGACATCTAATTATAAGAGTAGTTGAATCGTTAAGGCTTTTTCTTGCTATAAATGTCCTATCTGACTCCCAAGTATATAAAGCACTTTACAAACTCACGAGAAAATATTTCTGTTCTTTTAAGAACTGCGTATTCTGAAAAGGAAGTTGAACTGCCAATGATACCATTACCAACTGCTGTGGGACACAACACACACTATTCTTTTAACTTGTAGCATTCTCTTTACCTGGCTGAAAGCTAGAAGGACTAATCTCTATCAATTGACAAAAGAAATAATTTTTCTCAAAATTAGCTGCTCAATTTTTTTTTCTTGCCTCCAGTTTTATAAATAAAAGGTAAAACAACTCCATAAAATGAGCTCAAACTCATTATTTTCCATTCAGTCATTAGAAAAAAAAAATAGAATCATAGGTCATTGTCTGCATCTTCTCTCCTTTACTGTTCTTCATTCAGCAAATAAAATTTTAATCTGTGAAAGTTCGGCAAACCCAGGGAAATAAAAAGATTTTCTCCATGATTTTGCTTTGTTTTGCTTATGTAGGCTTTTCTGAATTAGTGAATTATTTGTCTCAACATAATAATTCAAATGAGCATATTTCCCAGAGAAAGTGCATTTCTTTTTTTTAAGCACACTTTTTTTCCTACTTGAAATGGCATTTAAAAGAGGGAGAAGCAAATGAGAAAAGGAAGGAGACAGATGCACTGATCACTGAACAGTTTTAAAGAGCACTGACTGTATTATTCTGGACAAATATGTTATGTATTGATTCAGGAATAATAAGAAAATAGATCTGATGTACTATGCCTGAGATAAATCCAGCTTCAGCCTCCTTTTTAAGCTGAAAAGGAGATGAGAAGGGTGAAAAGGTGTAAGCAAGCCCCTTCAGTGTACTGTGGGATGCAAATGCAAAGCAAAACACAAACTGAAAAATCAAGTTTATTTCAACAGATTGTATTATAAACTGTTGTCATATGTGCACCAAGGACTGGCAGTTAATATTCCTGTCTGATGCAGTACCATTTGTGCTATCCTATGATATGAATGCTATTATACCCTGAAAACAAGATCCATCTGGGACTAAATTTAGCTATTCTGCCATTCATATTATAAAGATATATTTGGGTAGGGAGTGGGTTTCAGTGGTTGCAGCTTCTTTATGAAGTATTTCAGTGGTCTTAACAATGTTTAACCCATTAGCCACTTTCAGCCTCTCACACACCTGCAAGATTTTGCTTGAATGCTGAAAGTGACAACCCTCTCTATCTCCACCCCTTAAAATCCAATTTTGTCAGCACTTCAGTGTTCAAAAATGGACTAGTTGTGACACAGTGAGAAAAAAAATCAGAACCAAATAAACACCTTTTATTGTTTAAAAAAGTAGGTTTGAAATTATATTACTGAAAGGTAATACATGGACACATGGACACTATCCAGAGTTCCCTGTTTAGAGCTGCGCTTAGAAGTTGTACTTCAACTATGGTTACACAGCTATTAGCTACCCTTGCACAGGGGTGAATAAAACCAGCCAGCTAACACCCTCTGAGGCTTTAGAGGTTCATNTTAATTTTAAAACCTAATCTGCCATAATGGTACATGAAATAGAACAGACTGAGAAAAATATTCCAGAATGGCTGTTGTTTACAAAGAAACTAATTTAGAGTATGGCATTACTTATCATGTAGAACAAGAATTCAAAAACTGGACTGTAATACAAAACATTTCTTCAAACATCGATTTTGGATTATTGCTGGAAGGTACTAATTGGTCTATTCTAGACTAATTTACAAACATTCATAAAACACTGAAAAATACATGCTTTAGAAACCTGGTACATTTCATGACTTTGTACTAAAAAGAATATGAAGATAGAAGCAAGTGAATGGCATTTTTAATGTAGATTAGTGGTGTTTAGAATTTTTTTCTTTTGTGCTAACAGACTCTTCAATTTTTTTTCTCCTTTCTTTCCGGTGATTTATTA
>VYZS01076355.1:830-17386 GCA_013400695.1 Neodrepanis coruscans | reverse complement strand
GAAAGAACTGAGTAAAATTTGGGTTGTTAATCTGCTTACTAGTGACAAAATAACTTCCAGTGCCAATGGCACTCAGCTCTTTTGCATTCCCTGCATTCACTTGAAGAGCAGGACATTCTACCAGACGATCATCTACGAACTCTCCCTCGTAAAAGTGACCATCCTTGAAGAGAAACTTGCCCTAGAGACAAAATTAATTTTAATATAAATATAAAACAAAGATCATAAAAATAACACTAATCCTCTCAGTCAAATTTCCTTTTCGGAATCTTGGCTAAACCGTAGTATATGAGATAAAACACAGCAAAGTAATTTTTTTCTGCTCTCCTTTATAATGCACTTTGTCACATAACTAAGTACACTGTTGGGATAAGAACTGCCTACATATCTGCTTGATTTTGGAAAGCATTTTAAAGAACAAACATTTCCTCCCATATAGAAAGACTTGTTTGCAACCCATAGTTTGCATATGTGGAATTCCACTCAGTTCTTTCAAAAGTCTGTTTTATGTAAAAACCTCTCAATGCAAGGACAGCTTGAAACCCATTAGGTCGCAGTGGAAGTGGGAAATACTGAATGAGCACTGCAAAGCTCAAGATGTACTTATTGCACTGAAAATCTCCACAGTGAAATGTATTTCTCTATACACATAACATACATAACCACAGAGTCCAGCTGTTGCCCAGCAAGGAGTCCTACTGTTTTCAGTGGACTCTCTGCCCTTTGTGGTGGGATTCCATCCACACTGCAAAACTGAATGAAGTTTTCAGTACAGAAATCTGAAGATCCACTGTGCAGAGCAGTCAGCTCTGCTGTTGTCTGTGGTTTTGTCACTACTCACCTTGCCATGCTTCTTATTACAAACCCACTGGCCTTCATACACTCCTCCACCAGCATATGTGAACCTCCCATGTCCATGTCGCTGCCCTTTTGCAAAATCACCTGTGTATTCATTCCTCTGAGGATACTGAGATGAAAGCATTCTCTTCAAAAACCATGTGTGGGTGCCATATCCATGCTGAAAATAAATTGGTGTGCTTAAAACAGAAGAGCTTCTGTTGCTTTAGGGGCAGGAAATTCTCTGAAATAAAAGCCCCCAGGTCATTGTTGCAGCACTTTGAACCAGCTACAAAACTATGTTCTATAGAGGTGCATGGGAGAAACACCCAGAGGATGCACTGAATCAACATATACTTGAGCAAACCCTATCACAGGACTCCTAAAGACACCTTTTCTGCCTGTAATCCTGGATAGACAGGGAAGGAACACCATGCCAGAGAGCCAGGATGTTCCAGAAGCTGGACTCCTTGGAAAACTTCTGCAGAGTGAAAAGACAGAGCAAGTAGCTCACATTCTTTTCCCAACAGAAAAACAAATGGAGGGAACAGAAAATGCCACAAAATCTCTTCCATCATAAAACTTTCCCAGGAGGGAATAATGTGGTCTAACATTTTATAGGTTACACAGAAGTAAATTATCACATATACTTACTGCTGAATGCATATCACAAGAAAAGTATACAAACACTTCTTTAATTTTTTTTTAATTGAAAAATGTTTATATTTTCCAGTAGGGAATTAAATTATGATTTTATAAGTCTAAATCAAGAGCTTTAACAATTTGAGTATTGCTAACATGAGAATCAACTTACAATAAAGAGCATGTTTCTGCTATCTCAAGTGGCAAAAATCATAGAAAACTCCTTTGATATTGCACAAAACTCCCTACCCAGCTTTCCCAGAGCAGTGGACAGATGCTGAACTAAAGAGGGGTTTCTGGGAAGAAATGAATACCTGTATGCCACACACCCACTGTCCTAGATACTCTTCATTAGTTGTCAACCACATCATTCTTCCATATCCATGGCGTACATTTTTCTCCCACTGACCCTCATACATATTTCCAGACCTGTAGCTGCAAGAAAACAGTAAAGGCTAATGACTCAGTCATACTAAATTCTCAGTTGATCTTATGAAAGGCTTATGCAAAATCTCATTGATAATTAATTTACAATTTATTAATGTTAACTATAAGCATTAATTTGCGAGTTGGCTCAGTGTGGCATGGATACAGAGGTTTGATTGTAGCTACTGTTTACCTCCTATTCCTAACTTATAAATCACTAAAAATATTAACCAACTCATTTTTACCACGGTCTTTGACATGGCCATTAAAAATACTTGTCTATATGTAATTCTCCACATAAGTCATTTATTCATAAAGCAGTTCCATCTGTTCAAATCAATCGAGTCTGTTTGCTTTGAAATATTGAACTGTGGTTTACCAAAGCTGATTTGAGATTTTGTTTTCAGATATTATTTTAGGCAGATGATCAGTAGAAATACAGCACATAAAAATACAAGTTATAAAGAAGGCCTGTTTCATTATTATAAAGCACTTTGTACATTTTTTATTCCACTGCAGGAGGTACACAACAGTAAGAAATGATAGCATTTGTATCCATTTTAAACAACAGGAGAACTGTATGATAACACATGTAAATTAAAAAAATATGAAGCCAAGAACAAGTGTTATCACATTTACCGTCTGATTCCCCATCCTTCTCTGATGTTATTTACCCATTCACCTGAATACCAGGAGTTATATTCCTGATCAAAATAAATGATACCCTGAAACAAAAAGGAGAGTCAATTTAAATACCTAGCCATTCATCTACATGAATATAACAGCACATTCAAATTATACAAGACACATGCAATCACACACTAATATCTACAGGCACTTTGAGACACTGTACTGAAAGCAACTGAAGTGATAGAATTAAACAATAAAGCAACCTCCTCTGATGAACATTAGTTAAGACCTTAACACCAAGTGTTCTAAAGAATAACCATATTACATTATGTCAGTCTCCCATGTTTTCCAAACCACTTGGAAATACTTTAAGAGAACTAACTTTGGCAACTTAATTACAGTTCTCACTCTGAGGCAGATCAGTTTTCTGACCCATTCAGAATCCTGCTTCCAACAGGAGGTCTACAGCATTAACTGTATCCACAACCTCAGAAAAAATCCTTTGGAAAAACAAATCTCTACACAGCATGAGATCAAGCAACAGAACAAAACACTTCTGCAAAACCTTTGCACAGTAACACTTGCTGTTCTTAAAGGTACCACTCAACTCCATGCTCTCCTCTGGCTCTTGCTTACCTTTCCATGTCTTTTGCCATTACACCACTCGCCAAGGTAAGAAATAGGACGAGTACCACTGCTGAAAAACCCAAATCCATGCCTAATTCCATCTTTGACTGATCCTTCATAAACACTGCTATCATTCCATGTATAACGGCCATTAAATATCTGCACGTTCTCAACAAATGTTCCCTGAAAGATTAAATTATAACATTAAAAAAAACTACTGCTGTTCCCCAACCACCTGGGAGAAGTCAGGCTTGTGACTGAAATCACTGCCAGTTCTGCAGTTCCCACCTGTACTGTACCAACTACTGCAACTTACCTGCTTTCCTTCCATTTGCACATCTAATTGAGTGTAATTGTGTTCAATTATAACTTAAATTGTACTTTACCTGGTATTTTACTCCATCAGCCCATGTGTAAGTCCCTTGTCCATGCATAAGCCCTTCAAAAAACATGCCCTGCAAAATGAAGAGAATGCCATAATTTTCAAATTCATTCTTACCCCATCTGAAGCCTACAGTGACTGTAAGATTTCAAAACAATGACATAATAATTCCCCTCAACTATTTTCAAATCAAGAGTTTTAAGGCCAGAAACAACAGAGCTTTCAATGCTTCTGAGTGCTCAACCTCCACCTATGTTAAAAGAAACAGCCTGCCTGTTCTAGAGATAGAACTTGGCCCACTACTACTTTTTTAATTTACACACTCACCTTGTATTTATTCCCCCCCTCAAAGCGTGCGAAGCCTTCACCTTCATATTTCCCATGGACTTGTTCACCTTCATAGCTACAAAGAGAGCAAAGTAAAGATGAAGATTTCAAGTCACTGCCAGTAGATCTAAATCACATACAATAAATGACCCTTGATTAACCATGGTCTACACACAGGTCAGTTGTTGTGTCTTGTGTAGAAAAATGAATCAGAAAATTTCCACTTTTTTGAACTTTCCTTGCAATATTTCACATAATTGTTGTGTTGCCTGAGACCCATATTTCTTTTAATTAAGAAAAAAAATCCCATTGGTAGCATTTACTAGCTTACAAGTAGGAATGTTGGTATGTGAAACACCAACCATGAAATGCCATACTTTTGTTAACATTGCCATTCACCTGCTTCCTCAGTTTAGGATATTCTTAAGGGATATGAGCAGCCCTCAACATTAAAAGGCAGCAACAACTAAACATTACATGACATAGCTCTATTTTCCTTACCAGTTTTCTGCATATTTAAGCAAAACTTCACTGAAGGTGAAAAAGAATGAGGGTTTTGGCAGGCAGGAAGTACTAGCAGCACCCTGGGATGCAAGAAGGCAGCAGAATTCCACAGGTACATCTCACACAGTGTAACTGCTACTAGATCTGAATAATCCAATTCTCTGCCTCAAATCAAGAGTCAAATCTATGTATCTCTGTATCTCTGGGTACAGCAGAGACACTTAAATGAGAATTTTTGACTTTGCTGCTGTATTTGTAACACACATACCTTCTTATAATGACTTGAGCAAGAAGAGGCTTCTCGCTGTACTGAGGAACACGGACTGGGGGCTCCTCAACCTCCTCTTTCATCTCAGGAATTGCCTGAGTTTCTTCCACACCACTCACTGACTCAGCCTGCAGATCTGTCAGCGCTGTCAAACTACTCTCAGATGCAACATCTTGTGCATGTACAGATCCTTCTGCCTTCTCACCATCTCCCTTCTTACTGTCTTTCCTCTTGGCATCTTTCTTCTTGGCATCTTTCTTCTTGCCCTTTGGCATAGCTGCTGAATTGTGTCAACATGTATTTCCCTCCTAAAAAATGAAAATTTACCTCTGTCTACGCAAATATTTTTACCCTATAGCTAGTTGATAAACAGTCCTCAAAACACAGCTAACTCCACCAAAAAAACATCATTTTTTCCACAGTTATTATACATGCATGTATGTAAGTTATTCCTGTAACAGCAATTCCTCAAGGCAGTGGTGTCAGCTTGTGGCAGGCAGACTACAGGGTTAACTGGGCATTACCTCCAAGTCACCAATCAAAACCACTGTGATGGAAGTCTTGTCAGCAGACTTATTTTTGCTACTCTTCACTCGATTTTTAGGTGTCTAGATTTAACTACGTGGAAAAGCTGAAAGACATTTCTCAAAGACACGAGTTTGATGAGTTTCTTGGAAGTTACGGCTGCCCCAGTACTACTGATTTAACTTGCCTCCCGAGTTAGAAGTCGCAGATCGCACCACAACACAGCATAACCACTGTATCTTGTCGTTATTTCTCCAGTTAAGAGCTAGCTGCAGGCTACAGGACCGCTTGGACAGCTGCGGCAGTAACTCCCCCTCTCTCCTGTGTCCGGTGTCACGCTGTGCAGCACAGGAACCCACGCCGTGAGCTGCAGCGCTCAGCGCTGCCAGGGGCCTCCTGGGGCCGCCGTATCCTCCGCCCTGCCCGCTCCGTTCCGCCGATCGCAGCGGCGGCACCGGGCGGGACCGCGGGGACCGAGCCCTTCCCACCCCGCAGAGCCTCTCGCAGCCCCTGACGGTCCCTCGGCCGCGCTCGGTCCCGCGCAGCCGCCGCGTCCATGACAACGGTCCCGCCGCGCCGGTTTTCCCGGAGGGGAGAAGGGAACTAATCCATGAACAACACGGAGTTCTGAGGTCAAACCTGGGTCCTACACCAGTGGAAGAGATTAGCTGTCTGTTTTAGTGGTTTCTGATTCAGAAAAGGCAATTTTCTAACTGTTTTGATTCTACTGAGATCGGATTGGGACTGATCTGGGACTAACTGGCAATTTTCCAGTCCGTTTCCAAGAGGAATCATTCTTCTTGAAAAACAAGTTTGAAATATGGAGGGGAACAAGGCCAAGTAAAATTAAAGATGCCAGATGAATTATTCTATTCAAGCCTTAAACACAGTTAATAATACAATATTAATGCTTTAAGTAATTATCTAATGAAACCCATCTTCAGTATAAATAAAAACGATTATTTTATCTTCTGTATAATTTCCATATTTTTATATGTATATATATAAATTATACATAACATATAAATTCCATATAATTTCCATTTAAAAAATTATTATATACAGGACACATAAACAAAGAAAGCTAATATTTGTTTTATGACATTACAAGAGACTTAAATTCACATCCCACTTCATTTTAAGAATCAGTGTATTTTCTATAAATGAGTTTCACCTACTCTGGACCTTTATATATAAACATTTATATTTATTTTATAAAAGTTTTCATTGCTGCACAAATAAGCAATACACACAGTAAACTTCAATAAAAGTTATTTACACATGAGTTCCAGTATGTTGATATTGTTGACTTGAGAGGAATAACAATGAAACTGCTGAATGCCTTTAAGTGCTATTGTTTCCAACTTTGAAGACTGGCTAAAACCTTTTTACTCAGAATAAGAGTAACGATAAAAACTCAAAAGGTATCACCAAGAATTAAAATTAACCATGTTGATAAGCAGAAACTGACTTATTCTGGTGAAATCAAGTCTAAGCTGACTATGTGTCTCATAGTAGGCCTTCCATGGGGGCAGTTCCAGGGATGCTCAATCTCACCCATATGGGTGATCAGTTTTCTCATTTCCTGCACATTCAGTGCAGTTCCAATCATCACCTGCAAGTAAAAGGGAAAAGGAATGAATTATTACTTCCTTTCTCCATGTTGACAGCTGACACAGACCAGACACTTCAGCTACTGCAGTAAATAAATTCAGTGCAAGGCAGTAAAAGCACAAAAATCCACCAGAGGATCAGAAGACAAAACACAGCTGATGTGTGTTCATCAGTGCACTACTCTGGAACAAAATAAAACCCACCAGAAACGTTTCCCAAGCTACACTGGCTAAAAACAGGAGGAACAGAACAAAGGATATTAGCTGTTGACACCCAACACTAAATAAACTTCCCCTGCAATATATACCCAGATACAGCCACTGCAGTACATCAGAAAATATGGTATTTATTGGAAAGCAAACCTCAAGTGAAGTACTTACAGACTTCCTGCAGGCTCGAGAAGCAAACATCTGTCTGACCCTGGAGGGCCTACACATCATCCCAGGGCAGTCACTCAACATGAACAGCAGCTCATCGATGTCTTGGGGGCCAAAAGTCCAGTTTTTGCTTGTTGGCAACGATGTCAATTGAACTCTTTGAGTTACAGGAGCTGAAAGATTGGCAGTGATAATAAAGAGCAATACAGGAAATTACTTTTTCTTGAGAGAAAAATTGAGGAATTACTTTAAAACATTAATATGATGTGATGTGTTTAAATTTAATCTTTTGATGGATGCAATCAAGTAACCAAAGTGGTAACTATGGCAGATGTCCCTTTCACATTGACAAGCAAATTGCCTGCAAACTTAGAGCACATAGATCTAATTTCTGACAAACTCCCTCTTTCAAAGAACAAATGGTTTAGGAAGCTATTTTGAGGTTGTATGACTACAGAAGATTTGAGGATTTGCAATGGTTAGAGATTGATAATTGATAGCATATTAGACAAAAAAAAAAGCCCTCAAAGACTCTGGAATGAAGAGTATGGAACAAGGACCACATTCAATTATTCTCACTGTATGAAGAAAACAGTTAGGAGCTTGCAGGTTATGGAATTTGCTCAAAAATACAAAGCAAGTCCATGCTAAAGCCATATGAAAAAAAAAGAACATCAGTTACCAAAGGTATCTATTAATTTTAAATTACTAGATTTATCACTTGTCTGCTTTTAACCCTGTTGGGATCAGTAAGTGTACCAATGAAACAAAGGGATTTTAATGCAACATATCAGATAACACACATCCATATAGTCAGACTCCAAAGAGTCTTCAGAAACCTCTGTAAATAGCTGGTGAGATAAATGCTCTATAGTGCTCTGTTAGATTGTGCAAAGAGACCACAGAATCCTGAGTCTTAAAACCCAAGCAAACCTTACATGATACTTATTTCAAAAGTTGTGATAACTACCTAAGTGGATTTTTGCATAATAAATAAGATGAAACCACTGAACTTTTTTACTTTCAGCAATTCTGGTCCAAACTCACCATTTTCATTGATGACAAAATCAAACCCATTTTTTCTGAATATTTCCAGGTTTTCAATCAATACACCTTCATTTACTGCTGTTAAATTGAGATTTTGAGGCCTGAAAAAGAGAGAAAAAGATGGTACACAGTGCAGAGCACTCATGCACTTAAGGTTTTAGAAGCAATCAAGGGATACTAAAACCGAGCTCTCTATTAAAACATTTCACTCTGCTTTGTTAAAAAAAATACTGAACAGTTTCTTCCAAGAGTCACTGAGCAGAATTAACTCAGTTGGGCAGCATTCCTTGTGCAGGAACAGTCTCCACCATCCTCAGTGGATGACCCTGCTTACCAAATGTGGGTTGCCATGTAAGCCCACCAGGAGACCTGTGTGAGCACTGGCTTCTGCACAGCTACAACTCCATCCATGGAATTTATTTGTCATGTGAGGATTAACCCTTTGAAACACTCAATATAAAAACAACTTTTGTCTCAGTGTTCTGATGTGTGAAATGCTACACAAATATCAAAAAAGCATAGATGTCCCTTCTGAAACACTGAGTTAAACCTAAAAAATGTTGTTAAAACACCAAAATACTTACACTATCAGCTTCTGACCTTGGAGAACAGTGTGTTGTTGCAACATCTCAAAGTTGTATTTCTCATCAGTAGCATGTTGGTCAATTATGAAAAGATCAGAGTTCAACTTTGCTATTATGAACCCCAAATTGAACTGGCCAACAATTTCCATTTTTGCAAACATTTCTTTACTGTATACAAAAAATACAGAGATTATAAATTATTATGTTAGACTGTAAAACTTAAAAACATCTTTTTCTCCCCTGCAGAACACACTTTACATTTAAATAAAAACATCAATCTGATTTAAGCAGGATATAAATGTGGAAACATAACAGTCATCTGGAATCTGCCACTGACTGATGAGGCCGTTTCTGGCAGAACACAACCCATTATTAAGACAGGACTCATTCAGGATTCTCCCACTTGTGATAATAAAATTAGAAACAGGCAGTATGGCAACAGTCCAAGTGCATACACTGAGGATGGGATCATGGGTTTGAAGGCAGCTGCCTCTATCTGCCTTCTTTTCACAATTAGAAGACATTCCTAACACATTTTTTTAATCCAAATGTTAACAAAACACAGATTTTTATTGTCCAGTCACTACCTGCATGTAACTTTTCCAGCCATCTCTCAGAAAATTTCACATTCACGAGGGAGAAATATGAGCTATGCAGTCCTTTCAGTATTTTTTAACTGTCATGAACTGACTGCACTGAAATTTCAAAGGCTGAATTAAGCCAAATCTGACTGTTTGTGGCTTTTTTAGTCTTTTTCCACATTCTGTTTGCACTTAGTTCAAATGGCTGCTCTGCAGGTAAAATAACTCAAACAGACATTTTAATGACATTAAATGAAAGACAGACCCAAAACTAACAGGTACATGTAAGCCTCCTACCCAACCCCCAGAACAGGTCTTACACTTTTCCTTAACTAATTTTATTAATTGATGAACAAAACATGTGAAGAAGGTAAAAGCAGAAATACCTGATCTCTTTTCTTAATTCATCTTCTGCTACTTTATTGTCCCCAGGACTGATTTTTGCTTTAAATCTTCTGTATTTTTCTGTTTCTTTACTCTTCTGTTGCTGCTGTATTACCTTTTTTACCTTTTCTGCCAAAACCTTCATAGAGAATTCAAGAGGCACAGTTTTCTTTTTAACTTCCACCAGTACATCAACAGCAGTGTTCTTCTCTTCAGGACATTTGCCTTCCTCAAAATCAGCTGCTTTGCTTTTAAAGTTTCTGCTTTTAAAACGTTTTACTCTTGGGGAAGAACTATTGGCTTCTTGAGAGATCTTGCTCTGATCAGTCCAGTCATTCCCTTTATGTAACTTGGGTTCAGTGTCCAAGACCTGAACATGACAGTCCAAGGATTTCTCACTACATCCAGTATTTTTAAGACATTCATTTTGAAGTTGTTCTTCTGTGCTGCAGAGTTCTTCCTCAGAATTAAATGCACTTTCATTGTTGATGCAGCTCCCAGGTTCTGGTGTACTACACCCAGCATCTGACTCAGAAATGCTACAGAATCCAGAATCTGAACTGTCTTCTAATTTTCTCAGGTATCTGCTTGGAATTGACACCTTTGAGTCCATTTTATGACAGCTCTTAGGCTCCTTACTCAACACAACCTTCTGACTCTTTCCAGTACTCAAAGTGGCATCAAGTAACATTTGTTTAGGGGAACTGTGCTGTTTTCCCTTTTTAGGGCTCTGAAAATTACTCTCTGTTGTCTGATGGAGAGAGAATGACTCCCTTAATCTGGCAAGAGTCATTATTCTTTTGCCTTCACTCCTTGGATTTTCAGTCTCAGAGTCAGACAGCTTTTCTACCTGAGGCTTTTCTGTCTCTTCAGGAAGTGTCTTCTTCAAGTTGCCTGATAAAATCAGAATAAAAAATATTTCAGGATTCTAAGTCAGCTGGAAACATGAATTAAATTATGTGCTTTAGTAAAGGGAATGAAAAGAGGGAGAAAAAAATAGCAAACTGCTGAAAGAAGCCCTTAAGCTTCAGACAATGAGGATGGGGCTGAAATGCATTAATATCAAAAGAGAAAAGCAGTTACATCTGGGAGCCATTTAATGGCACTTCTAAGAATGAATTTATAGTCTCTTTTTAAGCTGGAAAGGCAATCAGGCCTATCAGCACATTTATTTATATTACCAAAAGAGTTTAATGACTGAGTGACAATGAAAAGGGAATTGCTCTTGCACTTTAATGGTCACTATAAAATTCCACTGGCAAAGTGTTAAGGAGCTGACACAATAGGCACTTGTAGTATCTGGGATTTGCAGGTAATAGAGGACTCCAAACTCACAGACTGTCAGTTGGACACATATTTTACTGAAAATTAATTTAAAATAACAGTAAGAATCAGGTTAAAACTGACTCTATACATTAGGGTTCTGTTGAATGAGAGGAGGATGAGGTTGTATTAACACAGAAAAGCAATTCTGAAAGATTGTGCAGTCATAAGAGAATCATCAATTTCTGTAGAAATCATAAAAGAACCAAAGTTCAAAACCCAGTAAACTCATACCCAAATTTCAGATTTTGTTTCTGAGCCCTTAACCATTCCTCCTCAAGGACATTTACATAAAGGAAACACAGATCTCTTCCAGTACCTTGTGAGAAACCTTTCTCAAGCGTTACCAACTAATTTTATGTTAATTTTTTCCTCACAAAGTTACCATATAAATGATACTGTGCTGGAATATGTCATTTCCATAATAGTCACTTAATAACACCAGGTTGTCCTTTATTTTTATTTATTTATTATCTTCATTTCCATTTTCAATCCTTCACCACATGTAATCCATGTAACTTTCCCATTTTGTGTCCTACCTGAAACATCCAGAAGCTTCTGATTGACATTCAGTTTGTTGACATCACTACCAAACATCTGCATCAGAGAAGTTTTGAGAATTGCTAATAAAAACTTTTCCTCCTGAAGTAAAATTTGTCTTTTGTCAGGAGTTACATTGATGTCAACACACTCTGGGAGAAAAAAAGGAATAAAAATAACCACTTTACAAATAAAATATTAATGCACAGGATTAGCTTGTGTTTTGTTTGCAAATTACAGTTCTAATTGTCTCAACATTCCAGTAAACAAAAAACATGACAAAGGTTTTCTGGTTTTTAACCTGATCTTAAGATCTTTTTCTCAGTATTTAAGATAAAAAGTCACTTTTGAGCATAGAAACAGTGGAACCACTGCTAGACCAAATCATTCCCTCAACAACTGTGCACAAAAAATCCCTAAAGTGCAGGAAGTCACACAGAAAAAAGTTACAATATTCTCTAAATAAAAACTTCATTGAATAATAAATTGTAGTAGCCTTTACTGAAACCACTAAAAATTAATCTTAACTTACCAGAATCTACCCCAATGTTAAGGACAACAAATGGATACTGGTGTTTATTGTGTGAGTGATAAACTTCATTCACAATCTTAACAACCTGCAGAAAAGGTGAAAAACCAATAAACTTCAATACTGTTACTGTTTATTTTCCCCTCTCTTTATAACAATGAATGCACTAAATCACATATTGTATGATTGTTGTGTCTATTTGTGTGAACAAAAGCTCAAAGACAAAGGGACTTACACCATCAAGCCCCAAACAGACATATGAGCTCCTAATCCTGAGGGTTTCACAGCAAATTGAGCCAGAAAAACAACCCCCTCACCTTTGCTGGATCACATGGACGTTGGTTGATAAAGAAGAACTGTCTGTCTGTTGTGCTCCTTCCAACACCGTGATCACAACGGGAAATGAAGCCTGAAATCCTGTTGGATGATCGTGTCAGAGTCAGGTCAAATGGAGGAGAAAAGCAAAAGGAATTTTTCTGAGTGTATTTAAGAGAAGAGTATTTTATAAGTGGCTTAGAGAAACACTATAACACAGTATCAGTAAATATGAATGTAAGTATCTCCTCTCCCAATACCTTATCTGACCAAAGGCTACTTGTTCAGCTCCAAAAAGGCATCACACAACTGAAAAGTATTTTGCTCTGGTTTCAAAAATATTTGACTATTTGTAGTTTTTTTGCTCTGAGAACAGCACAGAGGTCAGTTGTGAACTGCCATTGGCAAGTAGATGCACCAAATCTGACCACTCTCATGTATAGTGAGAGATAACAAAAGCACACTTTGAGAAAGCAAAGGGTAATTTGCTTTCAGAAACTAATTAACATCCATCTCATAGCATGAACACAAATGAATCCACCCATCCAATCACTCAGAGCACTGACAAAGGTGACATTCAGCAGGTTACAGTAACAGAGAACTAACTAGGACATAAGGAACAGCAGTTCTGTTCTTCCCACTCACCTGACTATCAACCCTGTGGCCATGAATCATCTTTTTAAATCAAGTGATGCTCTTTCTCAAACTGTCTATCAGTGTCTACTATGCTGTTCTTGGTTATTTTTGATACTATTAACCATCACACTCCTTTCTTTCTCTTGTTCTTGGTGGGGTTTATTTGTTTGGGGTTTTTTTTGTTTTGCTTTATGGTAAAATGCCACTGGTAACAGTGGTTTGCACTTTTTTAATTACCTATAAAGATTTTGTGGCATGTCAGCACTGTTGAGTCCATATTCTTCACAAACAGCTTCACTAGGAGGGAGCTGAACAAAAGGAATAAGGCTCTGCAACTGTAAAAAAAAAAGAGAAAAGCAAAGGAACCGGAACATTAAACCTGTATAGATTCTTCCTTTCTATTTTACTGTTAGACTTTCACATCACATCATTTTTAGGACTTTTTAAATTGCTTGTTCTTGTGACATACAGACCATCTGCTGCACAACAGCTTTGAAAACTGGCTTCAAAGAGACATTTAGCAGCAACCCCATCCCCTAAATCATTTCTCTTCCACTAAAACACCTCTGAGCAGATTCTGGAACTCCAGGGGAACCCGTGGAGGCTGCGGCGCTTCTCCCGTTTCAGCCTGTAGGGTTCGCTACAACCCAACACTCCCAATCCTCCCTCGGTTTGAAAGGGCTCCCACACCCCCGGGGTTTATTAGACAACAAAAATCTCTCTATACAACTACATTATCTCCACATTATTTCCACAATAAAATCAATACCTGTTTTTGTCCAAAAACTGCTGCAATGTTTTCCTTTACACTGGGACTTCCAGCAGTGGATATCACACAGCACTTTTTCCCCTGGCCAACTTGATTAGTGCAGTTAATCCTCACTCCTTTGGAAACAATACAATAGGCCTGCAAGAGCTGCACCATTTTTGCATATTCCTATTAAAGACAAGCAGAAATTTCACATTTATGTGAAATGTCTCTCTTTAAAACAAAAATGCACAAACAAAGCATTAAAAGGGAGGGCGAGTTTGTTATTTTTTAAGATCTTTACAAAATAAATTTGAAATATATATATGTAAAAAAAAGTGCTTTAAAAGACAAACAGCATGTTTACAAAACTGATATTTCACCACAACACAGCAGTCACAGAAGTGAACAGAAGTCCCTGATTTTAAAATACACAGAAGTGATTATGATTTGGATTCTTTTCAAAATCTGTCTCTGAACTCGGTGACTGTAAAACAGAAGAGGAAAACGTACAAGAAGACTCTTTTCTTACTTGATTAAGATTTAAGACAGGCATGGAATAGTCTGACATAACCAGAGTATTCTGCAGAGGACTAAATTTCCTTCAGCAGGGAATACATTTTGGGGCATGACACTGCTGTGAACTGAGAATTCCTGAGTACCTTCTTAATGTTTCTCTGGAACTCCTTGTGCCGCACAGGTAACGTGTAAAACAACTGCTGCACACTCACAGTCGTGCCCTGCTGTCGTGGGAAAGGAGTTCTCTGAGTAATTTTCCCGTTGTGATCAAACACCAAACGAGTCCCAACCTTGGCTGACTT
Organism: Neodrepanis coruscans; assembly: GCA_013400695.1. Taxonomy (NCBI): domain Eukaryota; kingdom Metazoa; phylum Chordata; class Aves; order Passeriformes; family Philepittidae; genus Neodrepanis; species Neodrepanis coruscans. The sequence continues at coordinate 2,719 of VYZS01076355.1, read as the reverse complement.
GTGGCAGGTAAAAATGGTAACATCACTAATGGGAGGAAAGAGGCAGTAGGATTATTGACTGAGCTCTGTATTATCTATTCCTCGTGACAATCAGGTATAGAAACCACAGTCATACTTTTATTTAATTATACTTTCTACTAACAACAAATAACATTCATTACCTTAATGCACACAGTGAACTCAAAGCTTCACCTCGAAACCCAAATGTCTCAACATGTACTAGATCAGAAAAGTCCTGTATCTTTGATGTGTAATGCTTCAGAGCTGGAAAAAGATATTTCAAATATATATTTCACTTTAAAGCAACACTGGTCTATGCAAGAAGCAAAAACCTTCTGTATTATTCACTGTATTTTACACAATAATTAAAGACAAGACACTGCTTCCTTTCCCTTTTTCCTATAAACAAGATCTCCTCAAAGCCCTCAGACACACCCCAGGTTTACACAGCATCTTTGGTACAAGCATTACAAGACACCTCAGAGCAGGACACAAGTTTGTAATTCCTCCCCCCAGAGCAGCCACTTCCACTAAGCTCAACTCCTTCCACAGTGACTGATGATTCAACAGGAATGAATGTAAGGATTTTCTCCTCTTATTCCCACTGTTTGTGGCACTTAAACAAGCAACCAAACTGAGCTACAAGAACTAGAACCACAAAGGCACTGCAGTGCTCAAGTCTTGCAGGTCACACACACTCCATGTAAAAGCTGAATATCCATTAAATAGGATTAAACTTAGGAAATTTGTTTTTAAAAAAGTTGCTTTCTTACTGAAAATACGCTTCCAAAACGTCCAAGTATAAATTATGAAAAAATGTCAACTTACTCAAGCCTTCAAAGTTTTCCTCTTGCACTCCACCTCCATTATCTGAAACCTCTATCAGTTCTGCTCCATGATCTTTAAGTTTTATGTCTAGAAAAGCGAGTCACAAAATATTTTAATTCTGTAGGTTCACACATGGTAATCAATAACAACTTTGTACTTGAAGTAGATTTATTAAATAAGAGTTGAACAACAACAAAGCCCTGAGAGCTACCAAAAGCTGGGGCAATCTAATGCAAACCAGTCTGTACTCACAGGTAGTTCAGCTGCACTGAACTTCTCCCTGAATAGAAGCTTTCCCAGTTATCCCAGTCAGCATCCTGGGAGCTCTGGGAGCTGCAGCCCTGCCCTATCCCTGTGCCCAATGGCCGCTGCTGCACAGGCCACACGCCTTCTCCAGCGGCCAAAGGGCTACAAATACAGTAACACAACCTGCCGAGCTCCCAAGAATGCAGCTGGAGCCTAAGAACCAGAGTGCTTCATTAACCTGAGCTGCAAAATCACTTGCCCGCACATCGAGTGTTTGCCCAGATTCGTGCCCTGTGCTCTGAGCAAAAGGCGGACTTTAGAAGCCTGTGTGAAGTTATGAAATGGGATGAGGAGTTACCGATGTTGGTGGCTCCGGCGTCCAAGCTGTTCTCCAGCAGCTCCTTCACGGCGGTGCCGAGGCTCAGCACCACCTGCCCCGAGCAGATCCGATGGACGGCCGTGCGCTCGATGGGCCGGATGGTCCCGGCGGGTTGCGGGCTGCGGGGAGCGACGGTGACCGGCGGTGAACGAGGGCACAAAGCACGGAGGACACACAGCGAGACCCGCGGGGGCCGCACCCCGACCCCCTCGGGCTCCCCCGGGGAAAGCGGGAGGGGAGGCAGGACCCGCGGCCGTGAGGGGAGAGAGGCGGCCCGGGCTGGGGGTGCGGGGCAGGGGCAGGCAGGGCCAGACACTCACCACGGCTCAGCCGCGTCCATCGGGATGCCGGCGGGCCTGGACGAGCAGGAGGGACGGGAGGAGACGGGCCGGTTCGGGACAGAACAGGACAGGACAGGAGGGACGGGACCCTCCCG
>VYZS01076352.1:15662-28778 GCA_013400695.1 Neodrepanis coruscans | reverse complement strand
TCCTTTTCTGCCAGGAACTGGTTGCTGTGACAATGGAGCTGCAGAAAGAGCAGCTCATGCAGATTTATCATTCCAGGTTTAAAACAGAGACAACTGTCAGTGAGCAACCTCAGAGTGGACTTCTGAGGGAAAATGGGAGAACACGTCACTTACTTTACATCTACTCTGTATTCTTGGCTCTCTGTCATGCTCAGCCAATAACTCTTGTAAGCAAAGCCTGCCTATTCTGCCCATAGCATTGGAAATACAAAAAACAAAAAAAACCCTTTTTTTTTCTTTAAGGCTAACAAGATACAAACCAGGAAAGCCTTTGGAGCAATTATGACTCTCATTCTTCTTGCTGGGAAGAAGAAGAAACTCGTATATTCGAATTTCTGAAGATAGATACGGGTGTATGTAACTTTAAAGATGACAACATCCATTGCTGAGTCTTACAGTGATTGTCTTCATGTGAAGGTGTTCACAAGCTTGCCATTCACATTTTAGTTAAAGCTTTAAAAATTAAGAGTCACCACTGTGAAAACACGAGATAGCGATAAAAATGACACTGGCATGGCTGAACAATGTGTAGGATTTGTGTAACAGGAGCAGAAACTGATTTGTCAGGTTCACCCGAGACATGTATAGATAAACTTTTGAAGCAGTACAAAATCTATTGGAATATTGGCTGGTCTTCTCACCAAAAAAAATGTACCAGGACTAATGGTAGGAAAATAAAAGCTTCAAAATCTAGGCTGTAACTGGTGTGAAGTAGTGAGAACTCAAATCCAGCTTGTTGGTTGATCTCTTTTTGGTTGTGGTTGATTTTGAATCACAGAAAAGGACTGAAAATCCTCCCAAGCTGCTTTCAGCTGTGAGATGCCAAAAGATGCCAAGGTATGCTGCAGTACTGGCCTGATTCCGAGCCTGTGTGCCAGGCCCACCCAAATAAAGCTGCAGACAGTCAATAGACAGATAGGTGACTGATTAACTAAAGTATGTGAGGCTCTGCTTTGTTCGTGCTGGCAGCATTGCCAGCAAGTTTGAAGCAGTCAAGCTCAGCTGCTGTTCCTAGTCTAGGGAAACTGCTTGTCGCTGGAGAAACTGCAGAAGGGCAAAATCTCTGTGCTGTAGTGCAACTCTTCCTCTAGGGACCTGACCCTGCTGAGAAGTCAGATGAAATAATGATCAAAATAATCCATGGGGAAAGTTCCCAGTGAGGAAGAGCTGTGCTGCAGTCCCAGGCTGAGTTTGGTCATCCTGAGTGCAGACCAGCACTCCACAAAATGCAGGATGCTCCCTCTGGGTGCTACTGGCAGGAAAGTGGGTACAGTTTTGAGGTGCTATCATCAGTCACTTGAAGACATCAGTTACATGAATTACTTTGGAAGACCATTGAGACAGAAACTATGTCTTCACTGCACCTTGTGTTTCTTTGAGATGCAAAAAATTCCCTCTGATTTGCAGGGACGTTATCTGAGCCACCTACCAATTTTGTTAATGATTGCTTTGAGCTCAGACTGTGTTGCAGAGAGGCATGCTGCTCCAAAAACAGCACCCACCGACTCCCAGGGTGAAAAAGTATTTGCCTTTAAATTCTGATAGCATTGAATTCTGCTCAGTTATGCACTGTATTACAGAACTTTTGTATTTTTAAAGCACAGATAAATGTGTAGCATGAGGAGTTAAGTGAGAGCAGAGAAATGATATTAGTGTTAACAGCAAGCCTGTGATGTTTACCTGCTCTTCCAGAACAAGATGCAGCTATAATGCAGTGTGTGCACTCAGAATGTAAAAAGCAGGAAAATAAAAACATGCTGCCTAGCCAAGTAAACCTTGATTTTCTAAGGGTGTTGGGCAAAAGAAATTGAGCTTGTTAAAAAATAAAAAGCAAAATTATCACTACCTGAGAAGATAGCAGGAGAGTTACTTGAACAGAGCTCCTGCCAAAACTTTATACCTTGGGTGACACCATCACCTTTATTTGCCCAGTCACAGATAGGTTACAACCTCATCTTATGGACAGTAGCAATATTTAAAAATAGCACCGTGGCTTTGCACTGAGAACAGTTTTGCTCATAAGTTCAGTGCAGTCCTGAGACTCATGGCCATCCTGACTTTATTATCTGCCTATTTGTAAACATAAATTAATAGCTCTGATATCATACTTGCTTTACTGTGCATCTTATTTCAGGGTTTCATCCCAAGCCCTTAATTATATTGTAATCCTTATGTTCAGTAGGACTGTTTGCACAATGGAGGATTATTCTTGTGAATAAATTATTAGCTGGAAAGCATGTGTACAAGTCCCCTACAAGTACTCCACGCAGCTGTCCCCAGCTGAAGAAGTGATTAGTTATTTGCTAAAGGCCTGATCCAGCACCTGTATCCATCAGTGAGCAAGTGTTGATTTCAGTATGCTTTAGTTTACACCTTAACACTGTGGTCTCTCATCCTCTGATGCCTTGTAGTAACTTCTACATGGAATGCCTCTTTAATGGAGAACGAGGGTTGGGAACATCATTGAGATGGAACCCACAGCTGTTGTGGGGGAAAAGAACCAGTACTCTTCCCAAGGTCAGCAAAAGCTACAAGGCCAAAATAAATGCATACACTCTTCAAATTTAGCATGTTCCCAGTGTTTTGCTGAATCCATGACCTTCCAAGATTATGAGGTTCAACAAGACCAGGTGGACTCAATTATGTCAGTGGTCTTTTCCAACCTAGTTGGTTCTGTGATTCATTCCTAAGTGGTAGCAATTTTCAGAGGGGTCACACCACCCTGCAGCCCATGTTTGTTCACACAGGGCTGTTATTTACCCACAGACACTCTTCCTTTTTAATACCTTAAACAGATCTGAGACATGGGACATAAAAATAAGGAGCCATTTGTCTGCTTTCCCGTGTTTTTTGTGGAGGAGTCGTGGACTGAGTCCTGCAGCTCTCTTCTTCTCCAGAGGAGTCCTGCCATGGGTGAATAACTTACCTGGCAGAAAGTCTGACCTCATAAAAGATCTTCTGAACCTTTCCCCAAGAAGCAATTTAAGGAGTGAAGTTGCAGCTTTTCTATCAGCAGTTTCAAATAACATGATCAATACTGCAGAAGGTTGGTGTCACATAATGCCAGCGCAGAAGTGTGAGGTGAATATATTCGTTTGATGTCAGAGTTCACAAAACCATTGAATGCTGAGGGTTACAGTGCCTTCCCATCATCATCTTCAGATAAAGCCTCCCAACTGCAGCAGACTCACTCGACAGCAGCCAAGCATGACCTGCTACAATGACAAAATACAAATCTTTCCCTTAAGCCCCGCATTGATAATCACATCAATAAATCCCACACACTGAGGGCAAAGCCTTTGTCTCTGTCTCCTCTGCATCATGCTGCTCATTTCTTTCTCCTCTTCCCCACAGGGTACCTGTTTTGTCTGTGCTGTGCTACACACCTTACTGGGAGCCAACCCCACCCAGGAGGAGAGCTGCTTGACCAGGGAAGACGTGGAAAAAGGGAGAGGAAACTCAGGTAATCAGGCTGAAATGTGCCAGATTGTTTGGAACCGTGGGCACTCTCCAGTGTTTTTACAGGTTAAAGAAGCCATTCTTCATCTGTCCTGGGCAATGGCTGGACACTGTCCTAGGCAAACAGTTTTAAGCAGCCCTGCTTGAGCAGGGGGTTGGCCCAGACGACCTCCACAAGTCCCTTCTCAGGTCTGCCCCTCTACAATTGTCTGATCTCAGAGTTGGCTGGTGCAGATTTCCCTCCCTTTGCAGAAGAAAACTCCCAATTGTTTGTTTCAGTAGAGAAGCAGTGTTTTTCCCATCTGTGCCCATAATGCTAGCAGGGAATGTGTTTAGGGGGTGAAAACATGCAGGAAACATGGAGTGGAGCTCTGCCCCACCAGCTCCAACCTTTTATGCAGTCACTTGGAGAGGTCATACAGGTTCTGGGGAGACAGAGTAATTAATTCAGAATTATCTTGTGGCAAAGATAGAGGAATTAATTTCAGAATGAGACTCAGACACCACAAAGATGGGCTTCATCTGGAAAAGCAGATAGAATTAAATGACCACGTCTTTTCCAGGACACAAGAAGGATGCAAGAATTGGCTGTGACTAGAAGCCTGACACATAAGCCATGTTTTTGATGATTAATCTAGAAAATAGAAGCAACACATTTCTTTTTAGATCTTAACTCTACTTTCTGATGTTTGGGTGCTTCATATCTCAGTGTGCAAAGAGATAAATATGAACTGCTTTATGAATAGTGAAGTACTGCTTTTACTGCAAGAGGAAGTAATTATCATTTTTTACATCACACATTGCCTTGCAACTATTGTGTTAAGAGAACAAGTCCTCCGATAATCAGTGTTTTATAACTCTCTTTTTAATTTCTAAAGTGTCTGATTCCTACGATGTAATCATGTCTTACACAAAGGCAATAAAGATAAACTTTAGATAGATGAGATCTATCTATAGATAAAATCTGTAAGACAAAAATCTTGAAGTTGGGAGACAGTTGGGAAGAATTCATGAGAGCCGAGTGTTTGAAAGGGACATGTTTGTCTTTAATCATATTGATAATTGCAAAGAATAGACATGGATTTATTATTTCCCCAGACAAAATACTATGTTATATTTTGCACTTCTAACAATAACAGTGTCTTGGATAAGGATAGCAAATGAAGCATGAGATATGAAGGCTGGCTTGAGAATACTGTCCTGGCCACTGTGCTCTGTGAGTTTTAAGTAAAGCAACCAAGATACAAGTTGCAGGCCTTGATGTGACAGGCAGACAGCTGGGTGTCTCCAGTGTTTCACAGAGACTTACAGGCAGCATCTGTGAAGACTTGACAGTACCTAATGGCCCAGTTGGGTGTAACTCCCAGTGTTGAGCATTATTTCACCCTGTGGTCATTTAGACCACTTAGGGTTATTGATATGTGATGAGAGACTATCCAGAATGAACACCAACTTCATTGGAAAAAAAAATATATGTCTATAGGTAAACACGAATTTTAAAAAAAATTGTGGAACTGAATTGAAATGAGCAAAAATACCACTGCACACAGGAAAAAAAAACAACAATCACAGTATCCCAAATGTGCGCTGTGATGTGCAGGGCCTGCAATGTGCTCCACTGACCGACAAAGGCATCAGGGAAGAGTGGGAACCAGCAATAGCAGTCCAGGGGATTCAGGGTCCGTGAGGGAGGGTGCCTGGGGGTCCCAGTGGCTTCTGAGAGTAAGGATGGGGAGCCAGGGTTTTATTCAGCAAACTGGAGTGGAAGGCAGGCTGGAAATCCTTTTCTCGGTGCTGGAGAATTTTTAGAAAATAACAGGCATCTGCACAATCCAGTTTTCTGATGAGAAGTACGCAGCAAGGTATGCAAAGACAATTCGGCCTAGCTTTCTGGTGAGAAAAGCATGCAGAAGGTATGCGTGTAAGGATAATTTGACCTTGGTGCAAGAGGGAGAAAAGTTAAATAAGAGAAGAAAACAAGTCCAGAACTGCAGGTGGAAGAGACCAACTACAGGCCACTGTGTGATGAGGAGAGTATAACCAATTAGAATGTATAGACAATGTGTACATAAACCTAATTAACCAATAATAACAGAGTAAAAAGTATGTTCCAATAATAATGAAGTCAGAAGCATGTGAGCAGTTAGAAACTGTATAAAATAAGTCTGATGCTTTTAGTAAATGGCTTCACTGGATCAAACTGGTTGTGGCGTGATGACCGGAACCCCCCACGAGTGGGAAGAAACGGCAGGACTGCCCCACACCTCACTAGACCAGCTGCAGAGCTACCAGTGAAGGGACACATCCCGCTCCCACTCCTGGGACACAGCAGGAGTCACAGCTGTGTTGGCTGCCGCCGACAGATGCTCCAGGCACTGCGGGAGAGCCCAACTGACCCCCAGAGAGAGGGAAAAAAAGGGCAGGGGAAGGTCCCCCATCCAGGCTTCCTGCAAGGCACACATACACACACACCGGGAATGAGAGAGGGAAAAAGAGTTCTTGCTTTCCTTTCAGCACCATAACCACTACACACCCCAAGCGAATCTCTGCTCTGCAGTAATGCCGTGGATTTTCCTAAGGGCCTGTTCTTTTAAAACAGAAATACAAGCTCCTCTCCATTCAAAGAGATTGGCAGTTTTTACGACAAGTTGTATAAATCCAGTAATTTTCTGTACAGAGGAAGAAGAGTGACTATTAGCATTAGGACTTCAGTTACCAGTGAGAAAGGCTTAGCAAAGACAAAAATATAGGATTTGATTGCAAGTTTGTGGCAGTCAGTTCCAGAGATGGTGCAGAAAGGCATATCCTCTGGATACTGCCAGTAACATGAAGAACTGAGAAAATGGTGCTTGGTTTTAGGACTCAGGTGTATTTTCAGCACCAAATGCACAGCTTCAAATGTTGGGAGTTTTCTGGTACAACACAGGCAAGTTCCTTCAATTGCAGGGAAACTGTTCTAATGGCCAGCTAGGAGAGAATCTCTGGTTTTTTTCCAATCCCTAGTTCAGTGTATCTGCTTATCATGGTCTTTCTAATTTTATTACCTTGGCAATTGTCTTGTTCTTCAGTTCTTCCTCATACATCCAAAGCATGAAATAGCATTTTCACATTTTAAATTCACCGGTCAGGATTCAAGTGACACTTTATTTTACACTTCTAAAGAACTAGTGAGCAACAGTGCTTTTTTTGCCAGTTGAGTGGCACAGACCCATCCTGAAATAGGAATCAGATTCTTGCCTAAGTTTTGCCGCACAGAAGTTGTTAACACTGAGTGTGATAATACCTGTTATAGGCACCTGGGGCACACCTGTGGAGGAACCTGCACTGGGTGGCCAGCAATCCTCAAAAGAAACCGTGCCTTGGTTTCTGGAAACTGCTGCATGAATGCAAAGACCAGCTCCTTGCCAGCATGAACTCAAACTTTTTCAGTGTCAGCTCCGTCCTTGTAAGGTGCTCAGGAAGCCGGTTTCCAACAAAAAAGCTGGAAGAAACTCGCCTCTATTTTAAGGAGATTATTTGCAACAAGGATTTGTCAAGTTGGAGCACAGCAAAGGGGAAAGCCAAGGCACATGTTCCTGTGACCCAGTTACCTTTCAGGAACCCAAGCAGGATAGAGAGGATTCTGGCTTCTAGCTACAAGAAAGCAGCTGAGCATTAACACATAGTAACCTAATTAATTATTTCCAAAGGATAATTACTAGCCTTTTTTTTTTTTTTCAAAGTAGCNGGTGTATTTTCAGCACCAAATGCACAGCTTCAAATGTTGGGAGTTTTCTGGTACAACACAGGCAAGTTCCTTCAATTGCAGGGAAACTGTTCTAATGGCCAGCTAGGAGAGAATCTCTGGTTTTTTTCCAATCCCTAGTTCAGTGTATCTGCTTATCATGGTCTTTCTAATTTTATTACCTTGGCAATTATCTTGTTCTTCAGTTCTTCCTCATACATCCAAAGCATGAAATAGCATTTTCACATTTTAAATTCACCGGTCAGGATTCAAGTGACACTTTATTTTACACTTCTAAAGAACTAGTGAGCAACAGTGCTTTTTTTGCCAGTTGAGTGGCACAGACCCATCCTGAAATAGGAATCAGATTCTTGCCTAAGTTTTGCCGCACAGAAGTTGTTAACACTGAGTGTGATAATACCTGTTATAGGCACCTGGGGCACACCTGTGGAGGAACTTGCACTGGGTGGCCAGCAATCCTCAAAAGAAACCGTGGTTTCTGGAAACTGCTCCATAAATGCAAAGACCAGCTCCTTGCCAGCATGAACTCAAACTTTTTCAGTGTCAGCTCTGTCCTTGTAAGGTGCTCAGGAAGCCGGTTTCCAACAAAAAAGCTGGAAGAAACTCGCCTCTACTTTAAGGAGATTATTTGCAACAAGGATTTGTCAAGTTGGAGCACAGCAAAGGGGAAAGCCAAGGCTTGTTCCTGTGACCCAGTTACCTTTCAGGAACCCAAGCAGGATAGAGAGGATTCTGGCTTCTAGCTACAAGAAAGCAGCTGAGCATTAACACATAGTAACCTAATTAATTATTTCCAAAGGATAATTACTAGCCTTTTTTTTTTTTTTCAAAGTAGCACCTTATATTGGTGGTGACTTAAATTAATTAGCTAGTGGGAGGCTGCATGGGTTGAGGAGATATTTCATATGAAAGTTAATTAATGCTCTGACCTAGTTTCATGTATTGTTTAAGTGGAAATTAGGGGAAAGCTGACATCAACCAGTTATGGATCTTTTAACATCCACGTTACCGGTCGTATAATGAGTCTTCCCATGTGAAGCACTGAAATTAGCAACCTAGAAGAATTTGGTGAAGGCACAAGAAATATGTAATTTCCAAGGCAAACATAATTCCTTCTTTATGAACACACCTGAGTTAGAAAAGGAAACGGTCCTTTTTCCTGAAACCAAGTACCTGATTTATTCATTATTGTGATGGATGCTATGAGCTCTGCTGCTTTAATGAGACTATAACTAACTCTGCATTTCTTCCTTTTGTCTTCCCAGATATGTTTTAATCATAAATGTCTCAGATTAATAATTTTGCCTTTATTTATTTTCCCATTACTGAAAATAAGACACTTTGGGATCTTATCTAATCTTTTTGGTTTTTGGGGAAATAAAAGATGATTTAACTTACAGATCATCTGTAAATTCTTCATATAAAAGCAAATTTCTTCATCATCTCTGAAAATAAGGCCCTCTGTGATTCTTGCCTTGGGCCCACAGCAATTTATAACCACCAAATTACATTTGCAAGCTGGTGCCAATGAATGCAGGACATTGATTATTGCTTTATTATTCTTCATGGGCTGTGTTTTGCTTTGCATTGCCCCATCTTGAGAAGTTACCATCTGAATAGGTAAAATAGCCACATCGTGGAAGAAATGTGATTTTAGTTCCCTCCAATTTCACAAACAGGAATCTGATGCACAAGGACATGAAAATAATTTACCCGAGTCACAGTAGTGCAAGTCAAACCATCCCATCCTTTGCCCATTCCTCATCATTACATCATCCTCCTCTCAGCTGGCGAAGTGCAGTTAGGATTATTGCAGTTAGAAAGTAATAGAAAGATATAATTTCAAAATTAGTGTATCAGGTGAACGACAGTCTTGTAAGAATCTCTTCCCTTTGATAAACAACTTCATCAAGGTGGTTGGGAGTCAGATCCTGTATCCAAATGTTGTGAAACTTTGACTCACAAAGCAGCAGCTCTGTTTGAATCACTGCAAATCACTGAAGCAAACTATTATCTGGCATCTGAGCATCACTGCCTTGTTTAGGTATCCCTAGATAAGTGGTGGCTTATCACTCTACTACACTCTACTACACTCACAGCCTTTTCTAGGTCACTTCAGAAAAACCCATAAAATTCTTCCCCTGCAAATCACAGCCTAGTGTTTTGTTAAAAGCCTGAGGCAACTCTTTCCTGGGAGGCAGGAATTACACACCCTTGGGAACCAACTTCTCCATAAAATGCAGCCCAATCCTAGGTGGGGAATATGTTTAGACTTTTCTGAATTCCACTGAAACCTCTTTTTGTCAAGGATACACCAAATACCTATTTTCTCCTTTTTCTGCAGGAACATGTAAATAAGGCATCCACAGAACATCAGGACCAGAAAGGATGAATGAATTGTGGCCCTGTATTTACATTATCATTTTAATCCTGGTTTTGAATTAATTTTTTAATTTTTTTTTTCATGCCCTCCCATCCCCACTGTGGTGAATTTTTCAGGCAAGCAGGGGCAGTGTGTGGGCGATGGCAGCGTCCCTGGGAATTTCCAGTGAGAGGTGGATGACAGGTTTCTGGACCGGAACTCTCTCTCTTGGGGAGCAGCGTGGCTTCACCCCCAGTGTCTCTGCAACAGCCCTGCTGCCGCCTGCCTGAGGCCAGCTTGGACTCCTTGGAGGGAGATGCCATCCAAAAAGGTTTCCTTCCCTCTTTTCACCTGGGGATTTGGTGAGAACGCATCTGTTCGCAACATTGCCGGACTGCACCCCACTAGTTCCACGTCCACCATTGTTCTGTGATCAAAGAACTCCCTCACTGGCCTCTCAGCCACCTTTCGTCTCTCAGAGGTGTACTGGTGTTTTTCTTCTGCTGGACAGAGTTAAAAATGACCCAAGTGGAAGAGGGTATTTTTGGTTTTGTTACACTAGAAGTTTTCAGTTGTTGTTGAGTTATTGTTTTGTGTTCTGTGTTTTATCACACATATATCTCAATGGTCTTTTCAAACCTTGTTAATTCTGTGACTCTGTGATTCTGTAAAAGCACTGTTGTTACTTTTTTTATATTTTGTGGTCTCGTTTTTAAATTTAAATTGTACAATTGTCTTAAAACCAAGACACTTTAACTTCTTGCTGCTGTGATTTTGTCCTAAATAAAGGACCAATGTCTTTCAAAGAAGAGCCTAAAGGACTTAACTACTGAATCTTGACTTGTAGGGAAGACAGGCTGCCCACCTTGTTATCTATTTTGTTCTTAAATACTTTTGCTGTTCCCTTTTCCCTTCTATATTGAATATTTTATAATTTTATCTGGTTTTCCTACACTTCTTACCTGAATTGAGATGCTCCTGCTGCCTGCTTCTGGTCCACTTCACCCTTCTGGCAGTGGGGATGACTGAAGAACAAAGCTGTACTGTGTAGCCTTGGTGCAAAAAGCTTTCTGCCTATGATCTGCTATGCTGCAAGACCCCTGTCTTGCATCTCTTGGGGCATGTTTGATTTCCATTAGTTCGTTCTCCCTGGCTTCTGGATGCAGAGGAGAAAAGGGCATGGCCTTTTGTAGGTCTCAGTTGACCTCTTCTCCCTAAGGCTGCTCACAATAAGAAGAATTGGAAGTCATGTGGATCAGCATGCCCCAGCCACATCTATACAGCAATACTAGTTGTTCTGGTAGTTGTTGGTTGCTCTCAGAAGTTGATATGTCTGCATGAAGGAAACCAAGGCATGGTCTTGTTGGGCACAGTCACTTTTTGAGGAAGATTTTTGCTTTGGCAACCGCCTTCAGAACAAAACACTTCTCACCTGCCAGGTAGGTGAGAATGCAGCTGAGATCTCTTTATGGTGCTGCTGATGTCTTACCTTGCATATCCCATCTCTCCTTTTGGTTCCTGCCCGCACACCTTGCACACTCCTCTTCACCTCTCAAGAAGGGTGACAGTGACATCCCATGATGTCACTAAAACTGGAGAGCATTGAGTGATAGTGATCATTGGGCACTTCCTGAACACTAGAAATTTGCTCTATGATGCTTGTTTGTACTTAGCTCCACAGCAGTCTCCTTTGGCACGTCCTTGCACAAGATTTCTGTGAATATGGCTGAGTTAACCTCATCCTTCAGCGACACTTCTTGTCTTTATTGCAGTTTTTATATTTTTGTTCGCATGATGATGCCTGATGAACCTCTGAGCTCAAAGAAATACTATCTCCCATCCCTCCCCTCCATGAGGGATGCAGGGGAACTGAAAGAGCAGCTGCTAAGAGATTCCTGGTAGAGAACATTGCCTTTGGCACCATGATTCAAAGCACATGATTGTGTAACACACCCAGTTGCGTAGATGCTACGTGGTTTGTTTGCAAATACTGGCAACTCCAGCTGAAAGGTGCCAAGTACTCAAAACCATCCAACAGGATATTGTTGGTGACCTTCTTTGTGAAGAATGTCCATTGTTAGCGCCAGCAACAAAGTACTAGCATGACCAGGAGGCAAAAGGACAATATAATGGTAGGCACCAGCCTCTTGAAGGGCAGTTGAAAAGATGACAGAGCCAAGCTGTCCGTAGTGGTGGTACATGGTGTAATCAGAAGCAAATTTTGGCTTCAAAGGTTCAAGTTGGATGTTGGGAAAAAAACTTCATCGTGTGGAAGATGTCCAGCCCTGGAGCAGATCACCAGAGAGGTTGGGGGAACCTCCATCCTTGGAGGAGGTTCAAGTTTCTGCTGGACAAAGCCACAGCAGACCTGATTTAACACTGGCAATCATCCTCCTCTTAGCAGGAGGTTGGAATAGAGACTTCCAAAGGACACTTGCAACAAAATACTCATAGGGTGACACTCTTGCTGGTTGTTATTTCCTGTGGGAAGATCTAGGGCAGTGTCTGGGGATTTGTAACTGCAAGCCTGACTCTGTAGTGGGAGGAAAGAAGAACCCAGATAATGGCAGATTAGCAGCTGGCTCCCGGGCAGCTCATGTGCTGTTCCACCAACAAACAACTCCTCTGGCCTTTCTCTGGACACAGGGCAGCTGCAAGGACAGTTCTGTTGTTTGAAAACACTCCTTGCAGCATGGGATGCACTAAAAAGCTACAAGCAGACCAATTAGATATTTGCCCACTTCTAACACTGTCAAGAGGGAGCAATGGGAGGAAAGAACTACAGAGCATCATGATCATGAACCTTTCTATGCTAGTTAAAAATCAATGTAAAAATCCAAGTGTTGATTAAAACCAACCATATGATCCTTATCCTCCCTATCTGTATCTTACCCAAGTCTGTCCAGAACATATATATGCATGTGTACCTGCTTAAAGTTTGTGCTGACTTGTAACATATTAACTTCTACAGCTGCTAAAGGCTGCAATAATTGAGAAGCTGCATTATCTCCACGGAATACCATTCCCAGAGGTGTATAGCACATTATTTAGAGACTATTGTGGGCATAATTGTGTCAAAAAGTTGTATGTAAATGCATTTTTAAAAACAGTTAATCTATTATACCACTATGATTACCAGTATCTTTGGCATTCAGTATAATGAATCAGTGGTCAGTTATTTCTTGGCGGGGAGGTAAAATTACTGTATTGAGTCATATTGAAATAATGTGCTTGCGCAACCCAAAAGCTAAATGAGCAAGAGACCATGTAAACAATATCTCATTTAACTTTTTTTGGAGGGGGGAGGGGGCAGGGAGTAGGGGAAGTGGTGTAATTAAATTTAAAGCATGATAGCCCTTTGAGGAAGAAACTGGAGCACTACAGAAGCAGCATGAGTTACATGGAGGTAGTTGTATGTTATCCTTGGTTTTGGAAGACTGAACCTTATCTGTAACTTTAAGGGTTTACATAACACACACAAAAAAGTATTTTCAAGGGCAAAATTCAGATG
>VYZS01076352.1:0-15544 GCA_013400695.1 Neodrepanis coruscans | reverse complement strand
GGAATGATTCAGGGGCACCTAAGTGTACCATTAGCACTAAAAAGTGTCAAATTAATGAATTAGTATCCATGCTTGTCCTGAATGAAGTAATATTTTCTCCTGCTGAAAAATAGTTCTAGACAACAGGAACAAGAAGCAATCTCTGCATGGTAAATTTTTTTCCCTCTGATTGTACCCCAGGTGGGAAAGGCAAATTTGGGCTGCTATTGGTATCAATTGACAGTATAAGGAGTATTCAGTATAAGGAATTTGATGGAAGCAGCTTTTGGGCTGTAGAATTCCATCCTATGCTCACTTCTTGGCATAAGGCAACTGTCTTTATAGCTTCTGGAGCAGATATCTCTGCCAGTCAGCAGGAGCAGGTTGCTCCATTCTGGCCCTGTCTGTGCTTTTCATCCCTGGTCATATTAGGGCAGAGGGGGCAGATTTGTCTGTGCTCTGTTCCCTGCCCTATCTGCAACAGTTCAATTTGGATGTCAGATCCAGTCTGGTATTATTAGTTGTGTCTCATAGTCTCTGGATGCTCTACTCAGGACAAGATTTCTAAAGGGAACATTTTTTCAACCATCTCTTGGGGAGCTCCCAGCAGGGATATTCCATGGATATTTTGCATTTCTGCTTCATGTCTGGTTTAGTTGCCTTTCAGTCATCAGTATTTCCTTGAGTTTGTGATTACAGTCCCATTTAACATCCTTTGCTATAGAAACTTGTAGTAGTGCCAGAGGACTGCTAAGCATATGCCAATACAGAGTTTAAGAGTGGGAGGCATCATGAGACTTGATGTTTATGAGTGANGAGGCATCATGAGTGGGAGGGAAGCAGAGTGAAGTGGAAGGTGGAGTTCTTTTCATGTAAACCCATAGGAGGATGAAATGGAGGAAGGGAGGATGCATCTATTGCCAGAACAATAGTCTTTCAAGAATCATATAGCTATTTTAATTTCTGTAACATGCAACATGCTGTGTTCTAAAATGACAAAGATTTCTTTCCTATCCATGGGAATTTGCTGTTATTTAGTAACTCCAGGTTTCCCTGACAGTGAGAGAGCAGCTGTTCTTTAGATTCAGTGACAGATCCCACTAAAATCTTAAGTATACCATTGTTCTAATTTCTGATTTAAAAGGTCAAATGGAGGTAAAAATACCTTCTTGGTGCTTCTAAGGCACAGACATGCACAGTTTGGCTGTGATAGTTTTGCCATAGTAGGCACAAACACTTAATGCAGTAGTGTGAAGGTCTCGCTTTCTAAACAATATTGTGACAATGGAAAGAAAAGTCACAGACTTCCATGTGGCCAAAGAAGAAGCTGGTCAACCTCTCCCAACTTCAAGTGACTTGGGCTGTTGTGTGCATGTCATAACTCCAGCTGGAGAAGCAAACAAGTACTTCCTACCAGAAGACAAATGAAGAAAGAAAGGTACATGAGCTTTAGTAATAAGAAATCACAGTACAAAAGTAAAAATGGATACTGTAGAGAAACCATTCCTTGCTTTTTGGATTCAAAACACAAAAACCCTATGCTGTTTATATACAATATTTAGCAGTGATTTGTAGGTCTAAGTGCACTTACAGGTAAGTTTCTCATTGGTCTTGAAAAATACACTGCAAATCTCTTGGCTTGCTTGTCTGTACTGATGCTGCTATTTGGAACATACTCTTGACTTGAATCTCTCAGGGTTATAGCAAAAATTCCTATGGGCACCATCTGCCCTGTGATGCTGGGCACTGAGTAACTTTGATCAGAAGAACAGGACCAGCTGGACCTTCTGAGGTATAATCAAGTCTTTTTAGTTTCCTCTTTTGTGTAGTTGGAGAAGAGAGTAATGCTGGTCCAGCAGGTCACTGCAGTTGGTAAACGTCCCTTAGCAAACTCAGATTTTTTTCTGAGGGAATACAGGGTTCTCCCTGCTCCCTCTCGCCCCTGCTTTTTAGGGGGAAAAGTTGAAAGTTTGAAGTTACAGTTGAAAATATGAGAGGAATATCTATCAGCATAACATAGCCTCCCAAAAATTGCCAAATTTTATCTATTGCACCCTAGTTTTAAAAATGCTGAGAGGCCAGGACTTGCACATTGTATCACCTTTGGAAAAGAGGGGTCCACCTGGGGAATCTGCTTCCTTCTCAGAGTAATGTGAACCAGTGATTGGTTCACTGCAGCTTTGGTTTCTTGTTTTTCTTTTTTTCCTTTTTTTAATAAGTCGGGTATTTTAATTAGAGAGGTTTCTGTTCCCATGCCTGCTGAGGCCAAATTCTGTGATCCAGCCAGTAGACAGATAACTGACTCAATGTAACTGCAAATAAAACAATATTCCATACTGAGAAATATGAATGTTAAAAACTTCTAAGGAAGTAGGCAGCAAGCAAGCTCTTAAAAATAGTCTAAAAATAAAAGATTAGGGAGAGACCTCTCCAGAAAAGCAGTTAAGGAGCTTACCTCTGGACACTAAGAGGAGTACTCTATCTGCAAAGTATCTTTGCCTTTAGGCAATAAATAAGCCTTAGGCTGGAGGGCAGGGTCCTTTATCTGCTTGNACGGGGAAATGCACTCCATCTCAGATAGACTCTAAGCAAAGCCTAAAGTAGTCTTAGTCTGATGCTTTTATCCAAAGAATTCTAGATTGTCTTCAGCTGATTCAGGAACAGTGTATGAAATCGTGCTCCAGCAGGGCAAAGGTCTTGTGGGGTTCTCCTGCCTCAGCCTAAGTCTGAGGTTTTTGTATTCCTTGTCTCAAGCTGTGTGAGCACTGGGAATGGAAAAGCAGGCTGAGCAGCAGTGGTATATGCCAGCCTCTTCCCACTCCTAAAGATATTACAGGATTGACTCTTTATACTAGTGGGATGTCATAGATAAATGCAACTAGAAGGACACTGGAAATACTACTCTAAAGCCAGAAACAAGGCACCAATCTCTTTAAACAAAAAACATTGTTGGCTTAAATCCCTCAGTAGTAGTGGGGGCTTTTGGAGCTGCAAGGATTGAAGTGGGAGGCAAGAATGATAGTTTGGTGTTCCTTCTGAGGTGGCCATGCAGATTTATTGTGCAACAGCATGTTCTCAGTATTGGTGACATTGGATGAAGGCAGGTCATGTGAATACCTATAAGCAAGCTGAAGACTGACATAGGCTGATGGGAACATCAGTTTATGCATTAATATATCACTCTGCTAGGTTTAGCTTTGCTTCCCTCTTGAACTCCAGGCTGGCAGACAATTTTCATACTCTGCTGACAGCTCAGAAAAGGAGGGCTCAAACTCCCTCTCTTAATGCTGAATAGCCCAAAGCAAAAAGGTAGCAGTGAAGAGAAAGCTTTCATTTTGTTCTAGTATAACTGCTGGGCCTCCCAGGGAAACCAGCTGGGCTTTGTGAGCATTTCACAGCTCGGGAAAAAGCCCTGCCCTGCCCTGCCCTGTCCAGGTGCAGTACTATAGAATAGCTGGAAGCCATCTCTGAGAATTTCCTTGCCACTTGCCAGTAGCAGCATGTATCTGCAGAGTTACAGCTTGTTCCTCTCATGCAGGAGCACCCATATATGCCTGGCTTTAGCTGTGACTCAGCCAGAATGCAGGTGTTAGAAGTAGACATTTCTTAAAGGAACCTGACAGAGGGACAGACTATCAAGAAATTATGGGAAAATGTGTAATTACTCCAAAAAACCCCAAAGCCCCAACATACCCCACCATAATGTATAGGGCAGGTAATAAGACTTTCATCTCAAATCAAGAAACACTGACTGGGATCAGAATGGTGCCTCCATTTTAAGTTATAAAGATGCTCTCCTAGAATTGGTGTGTGAAGTTAATATTAAAGCCATTGTCAAGTATATGCCTATAAGTGGGAACTCAATTAAAGTAAAACAATATGCAAACAGCTGCAAAAACTACGATAAGCTCCCTGAAGTAATACAGTGGAGAGAATATCTCAGCTCTTAAGCATTGTACGTCTTCTAGTGGAGAAAAGTGTGTAACTATTGCAATTGACATTTCTTGTTGGAACTCTGTACTATATCAGGCATTAGAAGATCCAGGTGAGAAGCCAGGCTATTTCTTTTCCTATTCTATTCCTTTCCAGTCTATTTTCCTATCCTAACTCTACGACTATTTACTTCAAGTGAGGCTGGAAGCATCTTTTGAAAATTCTCTAAAGGTTCAACAGCATGAGAACATGACATATCTTTGGTGGATATTCGTGTGCATAGAAATACATGTAGGCCCAGCTGTAAAAATTTCCATCCAGATCCCAGGAGTACAAGAACTGGAACCTCAGACACATGTTCCCTACTAGAATTAATGGAGTCCATTTGCTGGCTGGTGTATATGGTGACTAAAAAGCTGAAGAGACTGTTGATCACTGGCTTCATAGTGTAGAAATAAGAATGGAAGGGGATAAACAGCAGAGGATAAAACAATGGTTAAAGAGTTATTTTGCCCTAAAGGGAGACTGAGGCGTGAGCATAGATACTTGTCTTTTTACCACAAATGTCTCTGCTCTATGTGCTTCCTTTCTCACAACTGCAAAGAGGAGGATTGCCATCAGGCACCAGCTGTGTCACACCGAAAGCAGTGCCATTAGGATGCACAAAAATCACTGGGTAGCAGGAATGCAACAGTATGGATATGGAGACTTAAATAGAAATGCAGTGCAAGAGGAGAAGTATGGAAGCAGGAAATATGATGCGTGTCTTAAGACAGACACAAGTTCTTAGGTGCATGAGGAGAGTTAAGTTACAGTGTGCTTCATGTCTATCCTTGAGTTACATAAAGCTTTTGGTTTATTTTTGGTGAATTGTGATGCAGAAAGATTCTTCGTAGAAAGGAAATGAAGCCCCATAGAGCCCTCTGTCTGCATCCGCTGTGCTAAAAGCTTTCATTCAAAGTGGATTTAAGCAGCAGCAGATGCAAAGGAGCAGCCAAAAAAAAGATGAGAGGTTATACCAATCAGAGCACTTGAAGGCATGCTTCTCCATACATTTTAGCAGAGGCTCTCAAAGGAGAAAGAGGAGATTTGGTCCAGGATTGTAAGGAAAACAAAAAAAAAAAAGCTCCTGCTTGTACTGGAATATCCTCAACATTCACATTGCCAAGCCTTTGCTACAGGAAACTGCTTTTTGAAGAGAGAGCAAATTTCTCCTGAAATCACAAAATTCCAAGATTCCATTTTTAGTTTAGAAGTGACACCTTAAAAAGTCAGATACTGCTGGGATGCCACAGCAAGGGATTAATTAAAAAAATATAGAATAGGAGTCAATTTACTGATACAGCAGAGAATAACATTTGGTCTTTGAAACTTCCTGTACCTTAGGGTGTTGACTGCAGCAAGCAAAAGGCTTAAACTCCTAGTTACTGAAGGAGGAAGCAAAAATCATTCCTTGTCTTATGGCCAGGGAAAAGAAGGCCAAGAATATTTTTGGATGCCTGGACGACCCACTTGTTGTAATGCAGATTGACTGCTTGCTGCTCATAAACTTCACCTGTCTCAAAGACCAGTGAATTACTGCAATATACTGTATTACTGCAATATAGTTTATGTGGTTGGAGAAAACTGGTAGATGCCTACTAGGCTATGCATGAGAAAGACAAGTAGGGTATCTTACATATTGACCTTAGTGTTAACCAGGAACCTGAATCAGCAGTAAGTTCTCTGTGGTAACTCAGTCTAAACTCTGCAAGGCATTAGTCTGCAGTTATTGGTGTTTGGAGACAGTAATGACAAGGAGGGGTATTTTAGTTTAAGTGGAATTGACCATTTAGAGGGAGGTTTGCTGGTTTGAATGTAATTTTCTTTGATGTGACAGAACATGAAACACAAAATGTCTTCTTATGTGATCCTGAAAACTTAACTTTGGCAAATGTGGAGGGACTAGAATACTCCTTAACTAACACAGCTGGACAAATGAATGAGCTTTAGGGTAACCAGCCCCACCCCCCTTTTTTTTTAGAGGAGAGCATAGGTATGGTTGTGTTTTTTTTCCCCACGTAAGCACACATATTCCCCCAAGTATGCTCAACCTGGGTCTGGCCTTGGTGAGAAACAGGATGGATAATACAGCTTTTATGTCTTTTGCCTCTGCAGCTGAGCTGCACTTTCCATGCTGTACTATGGTGTGCACAAAAGGGACATAGCTATAGGTGAAGGAATGATGATCATGCAAAAAGTTACTTGAGAATGCCACAGGTCTTGCCTTTTATGGAATAGTGGGGTTGTGGAAAAGAGTTTTTCTTCCAGCCTTCCTCTGCATTTTGCTATTTGCAGTGTCACCAGAAAACCTCACTGGTCTGGAAGGCATGGAGATGAGTTGCTGTTTCTCATCTCATGGGTTTGAAGAGCTGTTTCTCATACTGGCTTGCCTCAAGCCTATTAACACCCATTCCTGGGGTAACTGCAAGAGGCTTTTCCAGAACAAAAGCCACTAAAACACTGTAATGCTTTGGGACAACTTCAGAATGTTGTAGTAACAGTGTCTAGAGCTGAGAAGTAAAGTGCATGCAAATAATAATTTAAATATATTCTTTCTTTTGGTTTTGAGAACAAAGGGCTAGTTCATTGTGAGAAGTGAACTCAAAACACTGAAGTATACAGACTACAAATTTTTGTTTAATCATTTCTGTTAATCAACAGAACAATCTTTGTAAACTCAACAGTGAGAAAATCAACCTTGTTCATGTCTACTTCAGGCCACTTCCTGAATTAGCTTCTATTCACCAGTTACTCTGTTTTCATGTAAATTAGCTTCTAGCTGCTGTGGCAGAATTGCTCACTTGTGGTGTGGTAGTGGGAAAGGCCTGAAAAGACATGAACTTGCAAGGTCTGCTTTTTGTGAAGATAGACTTTTTTTCTTCATGTTGTGTATTAAGTATTTAAGATGGTAAGTTGGCAGACACACATTTTCTTCAATTACATGAAATTATACAGCTTAAGACTCTGGCCCTGAGGCTCTCAACACTCTAAAAACTCACACTGTGACAGTTGCAATAGTCAGGAAATTTATTTCTTTTTTCCCCACATGACTCCCAGTAGTTTGATCTTCTGCATTTCCTGGCTCTCATGCACCTTCACTTTAACCAACTTCAGACAAGACTGCTGGTGTAGTTCTATCATGTGCTAACATTAACACTGATAAAAAGGAGCGTAGTACAAATGTAGAGACTTACAATAAGTACTGCAGGCAGACAATCCTTTTGCTGATAATATAATCCATAAGGAATAAAGGTTAAGAGTATAGATTACAGTGGCAAGGGATCCAGGGAATTGTAGCACTCTATCATGAGGGTGCATGACCTCTTCATTCTGGTAAGTGAGAGAAGGGAAATGGAGTATGTTCAAAGATTTGATTATCCACCTAATGTGAGACATAGAAACTGGTAAGCTGTATATGTTGGTTAATAAGCACTACAGCTTCCTTGTCACTTCTTCTTGCTGGAGCTGCTTGCTTTTCCAGGGGTCAGTGGTTTTCTTCCCCATTGCCAGAGGTTTTCTAGTAGCAGAGACTTGGCATGACCAGTAGGGTGAAGTCACAGAGACGGCTGGTTTCTGGATGCTGTAATATTGCAGATCTGCTGACGTTTTGCATTCCACAGCTCAGCTTCAGCCTCATTCCCTGCAAGGAAATGGAGTGCTGGCGTGCTGCCTTCCCAGTCACAGAACTCCCTCAAAGGGATGGGTAGCTCTTGGGGATAGAGATGAATGGCAAGAGGTAACCTAGCAGTAGAGCAGTGTTTGGGTTTAGTTACAGCTCAGGATGTAGCTAGGTTTGCATCTCTACTTGTGCAGTGACCCCAAATGCCCAGGCCTCGCTCAAGAGAGGCCGAAATGGTGAGGCAGAGTCACAGCTACTGCGCCTGAAACAGACTTATGGGCTTTCCCTATGGGAACCTTTCCCAGCTCACCTGGGGGAAAAACGAACTGCCTCTTGGCAGTCATGGGACTTAAAATTTATTTACTTTCTTTTAATGACTTCCTCCTAAACATATCAGTTTGCTTTCCATAACTCTGCAGTCCAAAGGCTCTTGGGAAAAACTTCCATGTCCTTCCCAGTCTCACTCTCAGCATGTAGTCATCGATTGTGCCGGGTGCCGAAGTGATGCGATGCACCAAACTCAATGTGGTTTGTACCCTACTTTTCAGTAGGGTTTGCGAAGCTTCCACGCTGCTGCCTGTTAAGCTCCTTGGTGCCAGGTGGGAGAACATGGACATCTCTGGTGAGCAATAGCCAATGACTGGCCTCACGTTTCCTTCATGAGCTCCGAAAGCCCTTGGAGGAAGGCTCACAGCCCACCAACCTGCTTATGTCTGGGGTGAGAATTATGTTGGCTTTTTCTCAGGCCATGCTATGATGTTTACACCCTGCAGACCCAGCACAGCCCCACATTCACCCCTGCTCAGGCTTTACCTTTGTACACTGGTGGTGTAAAACGACCAAGTACTCAGCACGTTGAAATAATGCATGTCTGCCTGCAGGAAAGGGGGAAAGAAAGGAGACAGGGAAGAAGAGAACCTCCTCCCCTGCATGCCCTCAAACCAGCTTAGAGAAGTGGGTAAGGCAAGCACCTGCACCCAGCCTGTGTCCTTCGCACCTGCTGCATCCTGCTGCCAACAGGGCGGCTTTTGGGAAATAGCTGGTAGCAGTGCAGTGCCACTAGTTGAGGGGAGCCTGGAGAAAAATTCAGTTTCCTCTTGAAACTATGTTTGTCCTGGTTGCTCCCTGAAAATACTTGAGGTAATGGCAGAGGGTGGGAAACAGGATTTTGATTTTGCAAACCTGGGGTTTATTTTACGGGGTAGGTTACGTGACTCTCTTAAAACACATTTCCTGGTTGAGGTTTGACACAGCACAGGCTGTCTGTTGTCATCAAGGCACTACTAGATAAACCTGTTGGGGAAATATCTGCTCTCCACAGGAGGGACGGAAGGTTGCCAACTATAATTTGCTTGTTGGGTTTTGAATAACAGCTGATCTGGCAGCTTCTTAATAAGAAAATCTTGACTTTATTTCTAGAATGTATTAACCCCTTTCCAGGAGGTCTTGTCTGCTCTCAAATTATTCAAGGGCATTACTGCATCTGCTGTTTCTGATTCCTAGACAAACTTTTCCTCTGTAACAGACCCAACAAACAGTGATGACCGACTGTTGACATTGGCTGGCATATGGACTTTGAAAGGTCACAGTGTCCATTCTGCAGATCAGCTGAGTCAAAGCATCTA
Source organism: Neodrepanis coruscans (assembly GCA_013400695.1). NCBI lineage: Eukaryota > Metazoa > Chordata > Aves > Passeriformes > Philepittidae > Neodrepanis > Neodrepanis coruscans. The sequence continues at coordinate 6,346 of VYZS01076352.1, read as the reverse complement.
ACTGACTTGTTTGTTTCATTCGAGCAAGCTGTTGTTGACAAGCCATGAAAGAAGAATGAGGGAATCCTGAAGCAGTAACAGTGACTGCTCCTGGACTCTGCCCAAGGGGAGTGTTTGCACGTCAGTGCTCTTACCAGGTATGGTACAGAGATAATAATACCTCTCTTTCATATGCCCGAAGGGCTGAGCCTTCCTGCAAGGAAGGTCTCACCATTAGTTTTGGGAGTAGGACTGTTGTGTACTTGCCTTGGGAGGATTAGGGGGAACTGTTCAGGGAAAACTTTGTTTCTTTTTTAAAGCTGACTTGTTTTATCTAAAGCTGGTCAAAACGTGGCTGCATATGTCCTATTGTGGCAAGACAAGGGACAAGAAAGAGGGCCAACACAGTCAACTGACAGACACCCAGGACTGCTGCAGCCCCTATCAATGACAGCCTTAAGCTGCTGTGGTATCACACCAGCAGCTCCTGTTGCTTTGATCAGCCACTTGCCCTTGGAGGGATAGAATTCCTTGAGGTTTTGGTGTGGATTTTTTTGTTTTGGTTTGAGTTTGTTTTTTTCACAGAACAAAAACTAAAATAGGCAGTTTTGTTCTCTAAAATATATTTGTATTTAAAAAGTAGCACACATCATGAGCACAGTTTGAGGAAAGTTTCTTCTCTGTGTTCCTTATGTTTTGGGATCTGAAGAGAATGGAGGAGAAGCTCCTTCTGCAGGGACTGCTCTGGAGAATAGGGTTGTGTACTTTGTTTTGTTTTTAAGCTTCCACTCCCTTTTCCCATGAAGCTTTCAGTGAATGCATGAACCTTGTCCTTCCAAGGGAAGGCAGCTGGTCTTCTCTGGTATCACAGCTAACATCTACGCTCTCATTAGTGAGTTGGTCAGCATTTTCCAAAGGTCAGAGGTGCATCTTAGCTAAAAGTTTACTCAACACTGAAGCACCTAAGGAATGATGTTGTTTTTTTGGTTTGTATTTTGTTGGGTTTTTTTAATCTGCGTAGGGGTATTTACTTAATTTTTCAGTACTAATCCCTTCTGGGGATTTTTTTGCCCACTGTGGCTGTAACATTCCTTACTGATAATACCCCTGAGACAAGAATTTGTTGTCCTCTTTGTTTTATAGAAGAGAAGAAAAATGTGAGCCTACAGGGTTACAGGGCATTTGCTGACCTCCCTGGATTTGGTTCCTCTGTCCTGTCATTCTTTACTGAAATAGAAGGAGCTTCTGCCTCACCAGATTTTTGCATTTCACTCCTCTTCTGGCCCAAATGCTTGTATGACTGTACTTGGAGCAGCTGGGCTGGAACACATTAGTTTCATATTCTCCAAAAGAGCTCCCCATCCACTGTGGCTCTTGATCTGGAGCTGAGTGGCACCAGCTCTGTCCTGCTCTCCTCCCAGCTATGTGTTCTTGCCCTCTGTGGTGGTGGACTGGTGAAAGAAAGCTTGACAAAAGAGTGTTGGGATGTGGGGATGCTTCAACCAAAGCTTTCCAAAGTGCTGTACGCAAGGTATTCAACACAGCTGCCCTGTGTCTCCACACTAGGAAGTCTTTGTGAGACTGAGACTACCAAGTTTGAAGATGCTCGCTCTTTCTGCTAGTGAACATAGCCAAGAGGGGTGGTTTTAACTTGAAAATTCTAGAAGCATGAGCAGAAAGGGACCTTGTGGAACACGTTACCTTCTAAATTGCACACATAGTATACCCTAAAGGGAATATACTCCATGGCTTCCTAGTTTTGGGTCCTGAGTCTGTACTTCTGGGAAGCCTCTGGGAAAACCAGATTTATGGTGGACTCCTAGTTATCCTCCTTAGGGCTGAGGGCTGTTGTCTGTGGGGTTTGCTGTTGTTCTTTGTTTACATCTTTAAATTTGCTCTTATTAAATGAAATATGATTATGCTAGAACGGCTTCTCTCAGCTCATAAAGTGGTACAAAAATGCCAGATCATTTGTGTAGTCTTCTGCTTAGTTTTTCATGTTCTAAAAACCCTGCTCAATTGCATTTTTGTCTGCAGTGGGACAATGGAAGGAAAAGAAGGGTCACCAGTCATAACTTGGAGGGGAGCATCATGTTGGACTTCCCCTCTGTTTCTGACCTGGAAGAGCACTTTCTGCCTCTGCACAGTTCTGAAAACTCTGAGGAGCTTTATCGTTCTGTGGATATTCTTCCCTCTCTGCCCACAGGTGACAGCTTCTGCTTCTTCACATGCTCTTTCTAACACCAGTGCATTATCTGTTTAGGCAGTGTGTCCTTTGACTGGGTAACTGTAGTCTGATACTGGGGAATCTGCCTTTCTTTAATTGCAATTTAGCAGAACTACAGTCTGTTCAGCTCCACAGATACAATGTGAACTGTGGGTTGATGAGACACAGGAGAGGAGTTGAGAGGATACTACCAGCTGCTAATGTTTTGACAACGCTCTTTCTTGATGTTTAATTTTTTTTTTCAGAAGGAGAGAGTTTCTTGAACTAACCCATAGACATCATTATGAAATAGTGTCTCAAATTACCCTAGTCAACAAGAAGTGTTTTTAAAGTTTTTCCTATGTTCTTCACGTGCTCATCATGTGTCTCCCAATCATGTGCTCAAGATGTGGCCTCTGTAGCCTATTACTTTAAAATTACAACTGAATGTTTGCTTGTGCTAACGATATGAGTGTGATGGGAACTGGTTTAGTTCAACTTTCCTCACTTGAAGGAGAGCTGATTCCTGCAGAAGCAGCATTTTAGGTCAGCCTCTATTCCAGATTCTTAGGTATATGAGAAGAAAAGGGGTAACTGACATATGCTCAATACCATACCCCTTCACCCAATCAGTGTGAATACCTGGCAAGAAATGGGAAATCAAAATGCACTGGCCCAGTGGCACTTCTTGCCATATAGTCACGTTGGCTGGGATAAGGGTTGAAGTAATTATACTTAATATTGGGAAGGGAAATAAATTCTGGTCAGCAAATAATGTGTGGAGAGGATTTTTCAAGGTACCTGAACAGGTGAAACATCATTGATAACAATTCTAGTTGCTTTAGAATCTTAAGTAGTGTAAAAGTAGGGTTTGGCTCCTTACTTTGACACTGGGTGGTTTTCTTTGGCCTGTTTCCAAAAAGTTAGCTTAGAATTCAACAGTGGGAACAGCTTTTTCAGTGGGAATTCCACTATTTTGCATGCTAAATATGTAAGCAGTCGAATCTACCAACTAATTAGGTCTGTTGATGTTGGCTACTTGCTTGTGAAGTTGTCTTCTTCTCTAGATGTGGGACATCCAGAACTGTAATGAAATCTGCAAACAGTAAATACCAAGCCTTGCTTTGGTTTTGCTATGCAGACCAGGAATTCACATGTCTTATGTTAGTAATGATGGAAATCGTCTGCTGTTAACCTCTACTTTAAACCATGATTTGTATCACATTCCATGATCTACATTGCATTAGAGCAATAGTGTGTCTGGTTTTAGGTTTTGCTTTATTTTTTGTGCATAAGAATAGTGATCACCACTACAAGGAATGTCCTGAGCAAGCCTTTTCCACCGTTGTGGGAGAGGAGGATGGGGAGACATTCCTCTGATAGATAGGCTGGAAGACATTTGTTGACTCAGATTCTCCAAGCCTTGTGTTGCAGGTATGAAGAAGTTCTGGGAGCTGTGAGGCAATTCCTGAAACCTGTTGCTCAAAGACCATCTAGCGTGGCTTAGGGCAACTGGATTTAATTACTCTGTTGAATGAGATGCACGGAAGAATCGTATGACCACTTGGCAGTCCTAAGAGAGTCTGAGGCTTAGTGGAGGTGACATATGCGGAAATGACAGCACTGGACAAGTTGTTTGTGGTGCATGTATGGAATATGTAGCTGAAGCTCAGTACCAAGGTATGCTGAGAGGCCAGATTCTGCCTCCTTGCTATCTACAGCACCCTGTGGTGTCAGTGTGGATTCCAGGTGTGTTGAGGAGGGCAGAATTAGGCCCCTAAACCTTCTCCTTTGTTTTAGAGACTGATCACAACTGAAACTACTTGGCAATAACTGTGGGATGCACACTGTACAATGGTTCCTTGCCCTGTACTCCTGGGAGTAAAATAACCCAAGTATCACAGCATAACCAATTCATGCTCTTAACATCTCAGTTCCTTTGCCAGCATCAAACCAATACGTGTACTCACTTGAACTCTTGATGCAGCTTTAGCTTTCTAAGCCATTGAGTTTGGTCAGTGTGGCAGAAGAGGCTGAAGGACAGTCTTAAAAACAGTCTTTCTATGTCAGATGTTCTTGGATAAGCAAGTTCTGCCAAATGTATTTTGGGAAAGGAATCTTGTTTGTTTTCTCATGAGACATTGAGAACTGCTGCTGTGACACAATGTAAGTTAGGAGAGCAAGAGTGGCTGTAGGTTGCACCCCCACAGTAAAAACAGAAGGTTACATCCAGAGGCTTAGGCAGGATGGATGGTGGGTCTTTTCATCAAACTCAAAAGGTTTTTGTTAGGGGTGAAGATCTTCCTTAATGATTCGAAAGCATTTCCAAAAGGCTGTTAGGTCTCTGGGAATGTGACAACTTCCTTAGGAAAGAAACAAACTGACAGGACAGGCTGTGTTTTCTGACATCTGCTGTAGCAGGTGTTTGTTGCCTTTTAAAACAGGGGCCTGTAATTTGGCAATGATGGATAGGACTCTCTGGGTCACAGCCACTACAGAATAGATAGGGCTTTAGAGTCATATGGTGCTTCAGAGGATCCAGGAAAGAAAGACTATATATAAGACTATACAAGGGGCAAAAATGGACTCCGAAGAGAAGCTGTATTGCAACTTCATCAACTTTTATACTTAAAGGATTGTTTTGCTTTAACATAGCCAATAGACAAAAGGAATAATGGTCACCAATGGTTACCAATGTCTTGCAGCCCTGGAAGAATCACAAGTTCTTAATATCTGATGTTTACATTCTTTGGACATTGTATTATAATCTGGACATGCTCTATTAATAATTTTATAACCCACAATCTGCCATGTGAACAGCACTGAGACTGACTAAAATACCATCCCATCAGTGCCTCAGGAGACGGAAATGTTTATGGGCATATTCCTAGTGCCTGAGTCACTAATAACAGGTCTTATTAGTCTAAAGAGGTTCCATCACTGGTAATAGCAGGAGGTAGATAGTACCCATTACCCATGAAAACAGGGTTTTCTGAAAGCAGGCATCCCTAGGCAAGAAAACTGTCCTGTAGGAATACTATTAAATCTCTACATTATGTGTAAATGAGTGGGTTTATGATTTGTGTGGGAATGAGGGTTCTCCTCTTGCAACAAGCAGGAATACTTTTAGCTTGTCATCATAGTGAGTTCAAGTGTTTAAGTGGTGATAGACAGAGAAAATTGAGTAGGATCAGTGAACCTTTACATATGCTTCATCTATTTTTAACCCATACTGGAAAATAATTTTTAAAAATTAATTATTTATAGTTTTTATAATCTGCATCAGTCAGTTGCACAGTACAGCAGGAACGTGTTACTACTTCCTCTGGATTAAGAAAAGTTTGCTAACAAAACTTTTTACTTGGCAGGCAGCACTCATGTGTGTGTGGGAAAGCCTTCAATTCTTTGGATTAACATTTCAAAGGAAGCTAATAAAGGTTGTTTCCAAAGAAATAAATCACTGACAGTGTGACTTCTCATGTAAGGCACTGAACCAGAGTGTACCAGTGGAAACATATTATTTGCCTGGAAAAATTGCAACCTAAAAAAGTGTTAGAGAACAGATGACAGATGTGCTCTACGAATTGGTTCAGGCAGAGTTCTGGGCTCTGCCCACGCTCCGTGGTCAGACAGAATTAGGTTTGCCAGTTTAGCCCTGGAGTAATTCTCCCAAGTTTGGAGGCAGTGTTCGGGAGCTCATTTGTGGAACCACACTTGGGAAACTCCTGTGTGAAGAATGGGCAAAGCTCATCCCCATTTGCCTTCATGGCCCTTCTCTAGGGCTAGTGATCTTAGGGAGAGGAGTCTCTGTGTTATGCTGTAGCTTTGACCTTAATTGCTTTTTCTTTGTAATGAAGAGTAGTGTTGTGGGTTGAAAACAAAAGGTTATGGGAGCAAAACCGGGTTTTTTCCCCTTCCCCCCCATTGTCTTTCCCCTCTGTTTTTAGGGACAGGGAAAGGGCTCTTTCTGGGGCTTTTTGGAGATTTTTTTAAGGTTTTTGGGAGGCGGGGGGGATCGGGGCTGTGTTAAACTGTTTTTCCTGTGTGTTTGAGGTGGGTTGCCATGGCAATGGCGGCAGGGACTGGCAGGGACGGGGCCAGTCCTCAGCACGGCTGAGTCCCCCGCCCCCACCCACGACGTTGCAGGGATGCCTGCAGCTG
>VYZS01076351.1:14131-25686 GCA_013400695.1 Neodrepanis coruscans | reverse complement strand
GCATATTCTATGATTTTGTGATTAACATCAAGATGAATCCTGCTGCTGCTGCTTTCCTTATCTACCAAGCTCTTACTTGCCAACATTTGTTTTACACTTAAGAATAAATTAATGCTTTTGATGTGGTTGATGGAGAAACTTGATTTTGGTTGTTCATCCCTGTGCATCACCATCTTTCTCCTCAGACATTTTCAATTAAGAGGGAGAATTGTGATGAATGTAGTGATGAAAAAGTTGCTGCTATGAGAAGATGGGGCTGGCCTTGCCTCTGAAATCTGCTACTAGTATTTGGTTTTTTTCCTGCTGGAATATACTGGAGAATCTGAGCACAATTCTGATGTGGTGCTAACTTTAGGAAACACTAATCTGGTGCTAACTGTAGGAGACATGCTGATTGGGTGCTGACTGTAGGAGACACACTGATCTGGCTGATTCTGACCTAAGGAAACGCCTCCTTGCATGGCTTTTGTCCAGCTACAGGTACCTTCATATTGCCTAGACTGAGGAGGCCCCTTGCAGGGCTGCTTGGGTCCTCTTTATGAAGGCAGAATGAACTAAGTATTTTTAAAATATGCTGAACATCTTTTTAGAAAGAAACAAAAGTCTCTTCCCCCAGGAATAGCAGAAATCAGTCTGAATCCCTCTCCAGTGGTATGGCTGTTGATTTTTTTGTTTTTTTTTTATGATCAATGGAAAAATGAACAATGTAGCTACTAAGTAACATACTGAGGCTGAAGTCAAAAGGCCTTCAAGCATTGTGAGACAACACTTGTGAACTTGTTGTCCCTCAGGTTATCCTAGTGTGTTTAATGATAATGATAACCTGTGCTGATGAAAGGGACTGATGCTGAGCTGGCTTACTTGGTAAAGTCACAGGAGACAGAGGACTTCTACTTCCTTGATGGGTAGAGCAGGCAGAGATTGAAGTCAAACAAGGTTATCATACCCTGATGTTATGGTGACCAGAGGTTTAAGTCTTTCTGCTCTGCTGCTGTTCTCTTAATTCTCTGATGCTGTTCCTCACAGGTGGAAAAGTAGAGCCTGAACTTTGAGGCACATGAAGGGTGTTGTCCTGTTGTAGTACTGCTGCCAGCTCTTTTTAGGACCATCTATTTTAAAAAGAAGTGCTGCATGCCAAACTTGCCAGCACCCAGCGAAGGAGTAGGTGCCTCTCTTGAAGCAGTAGCCTCAAAAAGTACAACTGTGAGGTGGGTCATTGTTCCTGGGTAGTGCACCTGGGGAAGGTCTGTGTGATGGATAAGATTTGCAATGAATTCTCTTTTCTTCATCGTGCAAACAAATCTTCCTTATTTTTGATTACCATAAATGAATTTGAGGATTGCAAATAATTATAAAGTATCAAACGTAGTAATTTGGTAGCTGTACTCAGTACATCAGATTTCCACTGCCCCTTCTGACTTCCAGCAGTTGTTCTGTGGGGAAGAGAACGTTCACAAAGTGGCATTAGAAGCCATTACAGGATGGCAAGTACCTCCCTGTAACTCACTGCCTGATGTCTCATTTACAGCCAGACACCCCACAGCATTTTTTTTTCTCAAAGCTTTAGTGCTGTTTCAGTTTGTGACTAGAAAAGCTGGTTTTTAAACTTTTTAAACCTGTGAGAATTGTTTAGGTAACCATCTGTAACTGCAGTAAAAGTCTATACAGAATTTAGGAGCTGTGTCACCTTACAGTGGATTCATTGAGGTCAGGCGCAAACTGATTTGTAACCAAAACACTCTGTATTGAAGCCTTGTCTTGGAATTTTACATTACTTACGTATTTGCCTAGGACCTCAAATGCTCTTACTGTGTAATAGGTGATGGAAGTATTTTTTCCTTAAAACCAACAAAGTGGAGAAGGTGGGTAAGGCTTCTGGGCTGTGGCTACACCCCTGCAGTGCTGATATTTAGGTGACGTTTTTATATGGAACACTACAGTCATATTAACTATGCTCAGCAATTATACTCTTCTTGAGGCTTCTCTTTCCCTTCTCTTCACTGCCCTAAAGCTAATAAGCCCTTTCATTTACAGGTATTTTTGCACTCTTAAGTTCCATGCCTTTGGAGATCAGTGTGCTGTGCAATGTTTTCTGTCTCCCTGCAATGCCAGCTGTTCTTACGTGGTAAATGTAATTGAAAACATAGACTGGGTACTTTTCTTTTGTAAACCTCCATCCTGGAGGTGTGCAAGAGAACAAACACCTGTAAGACAGGTGTATAATCTGTGTGAGGGAGCTAGATATGCATTGCATGGCCTGATTACATGAAGAGCCAGTGTACCAACTGTTAGTGCTTTTGCTTTTACAGACTCATCTGGAAACAGTTATCTTGGATATTTTTTCTTGAATGGACTTTCATGTTTTGTATTGTAATCTTGTGAATATTTTAATACACTTTTTTTTTCCCATTACTGTTTTGCTGGATGAATCTTACCTGGTTGGGGACTAGGGAGGGAGGGGGACCGAAGTACACCACTTTCTCTCTAGCAATGTTCTTCAGTCACTGCAGTCTCTGTCCACTCAGCAACACAGCTGAAAAGGTCACCCTTCGAGTTGATCCCCTGTGTTATTTCTTCTGCTGGAAGAACCAAGAAATGCATGAGGAGCTGTAGCAGAACACACAACTGGCTTCATGGTGGGACAGCCTTTGAAATGGTGCATGTCTTGTAAGAATGGAAAATGCTTTCCCTGAAGTATCCTGCATAAATACTTTGCACAGGATAATATAACATCATACAAAGGGTGAGAAAGGAGGACAACAAGGTGCAGTTCCTTTCCATCCTTGCCATGCTGGAGTGATAACTCAAATGAGATTGGGGAAAAGTAGGGGTGGAGAGAGATGTAACAGGAATAACAGGACTTTGCAAAACTCTAGTACCCCAAGGCCTTCATTTTACCCAAGGCTGAATCCTGAAGAAGCTACCTCGTCTCAGTTGTCTTTTCTTCTGGATATAAATTCCTGAGGTCAACACACCCCTCTTCTGCCTCGAGTTGTAAAGGGTGATAGCAGCTACAACAGCAGTGGCACATATGAGTCTGCTCACTCTTTGTTGAAGACAGTGGTGGCCGGGAAACAAATGAAGGTATACATAACTGAAGCTGAAAAGAATATCCTTATGCTAGCAGGGAAGAGCATCAGGGAATGAAATGGAAATGCTACTGTTGGTTACTGGAAGTGTGGTAAAACCCTACCCAGGTCTGACCATGACCGGAAGGATCAGTTCAGTCTGAGGCTCTGGCTGTCACCAGCACTATGTCACCCCTGGCACTCTTCAGTGGAGTCAGACAAGGTGAGACTCAGCAACTCATTCCAGGCATAATCCACAGACAGTTTCATTTAAGAGACAATACAAACACACAATTTTGTTTCAGCTTAAAAGGTTGCCTTTTATTTAAATGTGTGGAGATATTTTGTTATTTATGCTTAGAAAAACATTTGCTCTCTAAACATTTAAATTTCCTCTTTCATTTTCTTGGAGGAAAAGAACATTACAATTAGTGAAGCTAGGTCCCATGGGGATGGGTTTGTGCGTTGTTAGATTAGACCTGTTGTGTTAAGCATCCTTTTATTGCAGCTGCTCTTGCTGTTTTGTTTTTAGCTCCTGATTATACCTATAGGGAAAAAAAAGAGCACATGCTAAGAACAGAACACCAGTTACAATAACAATGTCTTCCTAACAATCCCTTCAGTGGAGGTTTAAAATTACAATAGACTTAAGGGTGGAAACTCAAGATAGGGTAGCTTAATTCATGTAAGAAGTTCCAAAGTAGCTCAGTTTGCCACATTCCTGGCCAGCAGTGAAGCCAGAAAACTCGAAGGTTTCCCTCAAGAAAGTGCTTCTCTACTTAAGAATCCTTTGATCCAGCTGGAACTGACACAATTCAATGCTGAAAGCTGACAGAAGTGCAGGGCTTATGAGGGCAAATTCTAGGCCGTTTTTCAGTCAGACCCACAGCTTTTAAATGCCTTAGACCCAGAAACTACAGTTTACATGGAGCATTCCTTAAAACATTCTCTAGCTAGACTGAAAATACTTAAAGCTTCGCTCCCAACTTAACTGGAAAACGAACAATGGAATAAAAAAGTTCTGCAATGTTTAATTAATCGTTCAGCTTCTCTTGCCTGATGCATTGATATTGAGGCTGGCAGCATTCACAAATTCCTGGTTAAGTTGAGGTGGTTTGAATGCTTAGGCAGAGAATGTAGAGTAGCCGTTCTTAACACATACCTCCATATTCGGTAGAGCTGAGAGCTACCAGCACAGCCAACAAAGAAGTTCACAGCAAACAAACTCCAGTTTTTAGGAATAATAACTAGAGAGTACCGGGACCAAATAAGGCCTGTTGAATAAAATGGAAAATTGAAAGATGTTAAGCCTTTAAAGTGAAATATTCAGACATTTCCCTAAGTTTGAAGACAGACAGATGGGCCAGTTTAAGTAACAGTTGCTTTTTTTACAACTATTTCTCAGTGAGAAGTGCAATAAATGCCAGCAGGGCAACTATGGGTACGAACTGCATTTCCCCAAAATAACCAGACAATAAGGTCAATCACAGTGAATATCAGAGATCTCTGCACTCCACAGCAGCCTAGACCATAATTCTCTAGCACAGTTTTGCAGGGTAGTGGTATTTTCCTGTAGTATATCCAGCTTGCTGCACTAGCTTAGAGATTACAGAATCCATCCATCAAGAAAGCTTTATGCAAAACTTATGAAAATGCACAGCACTGTGTCAGGTATCAAAGTCTGGAGAAGGAAGAAGGTAGCAGCTGTAATTTTGATTTTCAGCTTTAGCTGCCACGAATCTTGCCCCTGACAAGATCTGGTGCTGGTCAAGAGCCAGCTGAACAGGAGCTAGCAGTGTGCCCAGGTGGCCAAGAAGGCCAGTGGCATCTTGGCCTGTATGAGGAACAGTGTGGACAGCAGGACCTGGGCAGTGATTGTATCCCTGTACTTGGTTGGCACTGGTGAGTCTGCACCTCAAGTTCTGTGTCCAGTTCTGGGCCCCTCACTACAAGGCGGTTCTGGAGTGTGTCCAGAGAAGGGCAATGGAGCTGGTGCAGGGTCTGGAGCACAAGTCCTATGGGGAGCAGCTGAAGGAGCTGGAGAAAAGGAGGCTCAAGGGTGAACTTCTCACTCCCTACAACCACCTGAAAGGAGGCTGTAGCCAGGTGAGGGTCAGTCTCTTTTCCCAGGTAACAAGTGACAGGACAAGAGGAAATGGCCTTAAGTGGTTCTAGAGGGGGTTTAAATTGGATATTAGGAAAAAATTCCTTCACTGAAATGGTTATCAGCATTGGAAGAGGCTGCCCTGGGAAGTGGTGGAGTCACTGTCCCTGGAGGTAGTTATAAATAGATGTGCAGATGTGTCATTTAGGGACATGGCTTAGTGATGGACTTGGTTAATGGTTGGACTCTGATCTGAGAGGTCTTTTCCAACCTACATCATTGCCTGATTACAGAATACTGTTTCTGCCAGTGTGAACATTCCTGGCAGACAGCAGTGCAGTAGCCCATCTACCACTGCTTCCAGTTTCTTGTAACACTTGCAAATTCTTTCCAGTTAGTGTAAATACCCTACCATTCTTTAATCCCTTAAAAGTCTGTTCTAAAAAAGTCACTATATCCTGGACTGATTTCAAAATTGTTTGACGTGAAGCAAAAGAGGTCACTTGGTAGAATGAGTGGTCGCATGGTAACTTGAAGGATGAAACTCGTGTTTTAATTTGTAACAACTTGCTCTGGACATATGTAGAAAATTAAGACACATGTAGAAAATGATTACAGAACTCTTACTGATTTAATGACAAGTATAGGCCTGTCCTAGAACTATCGTCCGAGAGCAATAGTGAGAGCTAGCATGTTAGAGCTAAGACTTTCTGTAGAAGTGGATTAGTACCGATGGAGGCTTCAGAAAGGAGTGTATTCAGATTCGGAGATGGTGTTGTGTAAAAACATGGAGTAACTCTGGCTTTACCTGTGGCTGTTAGTACTGCAGACTGTGCTGTGCTGAGCTTTTCTGCTGGTCTGGCCATATCAGCCAGTCCAGCACACACCAAACCCTGTAAAGAGAAATTTAGTGAGCACCAGTCTGGGACCTCCTGCGACAGATCATGTGCTTTACAAGGGGAATTTGCTTCACAGCTCCATGCTTATTCTGCATGCATTATGAAGGAGATGGGATGCATTATATGAGCAATTAGACTCTTGGAGACACCATCCACTTCCAGTCCTTGTGACAGGGATAAGAACATAGCTATGGGTGTTTCAGCTGGCTGGCAATAAAATCCCAGGCAGTGGCAATTTTGTATTAATTCAAGAACAAGGTTAATTTTAAGCACAGCTGCTTTCTTAACCCAACCTATTTTTTTGTTGGAAGCAACAAGCAGATGCTTATCTAAAAATAAGGCCCATCTTCCTACAGTTCAGGCAAAGATACTGCTGGTAACTACGACACCATACAGTCTTCACTCAGCTTCATCCGAGGGGGTAAAAGTGCTTCTTTTTTAATATGATTTCAGTAAAAGTAGAAAACTTCAAGGTGAAATGAGCAATAGCTTGGCTGATCTACTTGACCACATTGGTAGCAAACACGCTGCTTGATTGTTTGCTGTTTATTGCCCTCTACTGGAAATACGATTTCGTGTTTCACAAAACAATCCACAGAAAGACCTAGTCCCAAAATTCCATAAGAGAGTCCTAATGCTTTTAATTTCCTGACTGCCACTAAGGACTCCGCTGGCTCCAACTAAGAAACCAGTTTTCAAGGGAAGAGACTCCTGTGTGCCAAGTCACTTATGGGACTATTGCTGCAGCAGGATTCCATGGAGGGACAGACTTCTAGCTCTCTTGGGAGCCTGCAGTAAATGTGCCTTTGCCATCCAGGGGGAAAGTCACTTCTCAGTGGAGACATCCACTGTTTGCTTAGAGAAGTGTTCCTGTTCACAAGAGAAAACCCAGTGTCTAAGCTCTTCTGATACAGCAGCAGCTGACACCAGCCTGCTGCTCAGGCTCAGGAGCAGGGAGAACCTCTGACCTTGGTTCCTGCAGCTCCAGTTTACACTGACAGAGAAACCAAGCTGCAGTTTAGACCATAACACGTTGCCTGTGGCCTACAAAAAGCTGGAGTTCACAACGGCAAAGTGAAAACCATTTGGCGATGGCAAGAGCAGGTCACGTCCTTGCTTGTTACCAAACAAGGAGATCAAACCACCTCATGGTTTTAGGGGACACTTGGTTTAACTGTACCAATACAACTACTAGGAGCAGTACAGTGAATTAGGAGGCAAATATCCCACCTGCGCGCAAACAAAGCCCAGAGCTGTAGCCAAGTGGGAAGCAGAAGCTCACAGAGGCAGAGAGCTGCTGGTAGCCAAAGTGGCAGCTGCCTTTTTCTCACGGCTGCCTTACACTCTGACGTGCTTTTAACTTAGCTTCAAGCTAGAAGGCTTGGGAATTAGCTTCCTTTAGATGCTCGTCACATTCCTGAGTTTCCAAAGAAATACATGCTTTAACAGTTTTGCATTATGCCAGCTCATGCCCACTCTGAGTTAGTGTTTCACAAGAGAAAGCTTTTGTGAAACTTTCAGTGAAAAATCCAATTTTCCCACAAAGCATTTTCTCCCTGCCTGTTGTACTATATGTTTTTAAGGCTAATTTTGTTACTCCGTGTTTATCAACAATTAGAGCCTCGGTATTAAATGTTTCTGTAGGCTCAGATATCTGCTGTGAAACTCTTGCTTGCTCAATGGATTGCCCTGTGACTGACACCCAGACACCAGCTGGCAATTTATACTTACCCATTTCATAACAGGTGCCCAGAAAAACACTGTCTTGGGACCTGAGGGAGTGGGGGAGGAAAGAAAAAAAAAGAAGTTAAATTATTCAGTGAGATGTGGCTATTTTAATACCTACAGTAGGTTTGGATTGTTTTGGGTTTTTTGCTTTTAATAACTAAATGTGTATATGAGCACAATTTCTACCACTGAACAAGTTCTAGCATAGTCCATCAACTCTGTGCTTCAACCTCCAGTTGTGTAATCAGTCCACACATTTCTGCAATAGATGAGTAGGATTTTGTATGTCCATGTCTAAGCAGTTGGGGGCACTAGAGCAAAGTTGATTTATAGTGAAGAGTCAGGAGAAGCCCTAGGAAAAGTAGACAGTTGCCAAAGAATAATTAAAACTTACTCTACAGCTGGACTAAGAGTATTTTAAATCTTTGCCAACTATTATAAATTCAAACTCAAAAATATGTTTTTACTGGTACTGTAACGAGTCTGTCCCTCCTTCCTTTCCCAAATCACAACTCACCTCTTCAAGTGAGAGCACAAATCACAAACAGAAGCAGCAGTAAATGTCTCAGGGGGGCTGTTCTTGTTCACCTCTAACCTACACCTCTCAATAGCCGTGTCTTTCTGGCAGAAACAAAGCTTCCCATCCAATCAAACCTACACCCCAACACTCTACCAGAAGGCAAAGGAGGATTATGCAGGAAGAGGAAAAAATCTCCAGAAGGAAGGAAAGGAGAAAAATCAATGGAAGGGGATCTGGAGGAAAACAACTTTCTTACAAGTACATAAACCTTAGAGTGGTGCTGAAATGGCAACTGGTTGTTTAAAACAAAGCACTGTAAAGCCACACCTACAGCCAAGGCAGAAGTCATTAATGTAGGACTGCTGCTCCAAGTCTTACCTGAGGGACCATGATCCAGAGTACCAGCACTGGGAGACACTCAAGACACTGGTTCCAATTTCACCAAAACACATCAGTGTTCAGGTCTCACCAGGCCACTGCTCTGGTAACATCCAACATGAGGCCAAGTTTTCACTGTAATGTGTAACCTCTGAGTAACCACCAGCACTTTGGCTGCTTGCTTTTTATGGGAGCTAGTTTTCCACTAACAATTCAGCTTCACAAAGACCTTGCAGTAACTGTTTGTAGTCTGTGTTTTAAGCAGCCTTCAGTTTAAAACTATGATGTCAGAAAAATACAAAGTTGGATTTCTACAGCAGGCACCTGTGAAGCAACTCATAATTTGGGGGAATAGGACTGTTACAAATATCACCTACTCTGTCACCTTAAAGCCAAGTAAGCCCTGAAAAGGGCAGTGCATCTGCAGCACAGAAAGCACCAAAAACCGTCCTGGCAGACGCATAAAGCCCTCTTTAACCCACTGCTTGTGGTCGTGATCAAGTTTCAAACTGAGGTTAATAATTACTAGCGTGTTACTTTTTGTCTAATCCTGTTGACTAAATACAGTCCAATCTTCATCCTTTAAAGATACAAACTTCAGTTGCTGGGTGAGTACAAATTAATGAACTGAGATTCCCTAAGCCCATAAGGTTTTCAAGACTGATATCTATTTTTATTGCTAATAAATCACTTGGTCATTTAAAACTGCTGACTACAGAAGTAAGAAACAATGGAAGACAGGGAAAGTACCAATCCAAGCTTGTAATTAGGGAATACTGTCAAGTGCCTTGAGCAAAACACCTCTCCTGGAAGCTCTCCAGCACCAACCCAGCCAGGACAAGCTCTTCCTGATCCTGACATCCAGAACTTTTCAAGGAAGAGTTTGACAGCAGCACATCAGAACAGGGGCACACCACAGGCTAATCTGGTGTGTCACCAGTCTGTAGAAATTATCACTTCTTTAAAATGTTAGAAGTCTCTGTGCTGAAAATTATAGTTCAGTCAGGAAAAGCGGCCGAAGAGGCCCAAGGGGAGGGAGTGCAAGCTCAGCCCAGGCTTTCCCATGGCAGCCTGGGGAGTGGGATGTGCCAGGCCCTCCACTCTCCTCCAGCAAGTTTTTCAGCCCAGGTACCAATTATTTTGCTGGAAGCTTTCTTTGTGCCAGAAAAGAAGAAAGCACACTCATTACTTCTGGCAAGTGAGTCATAATTTCATGACAATGACACTTATATCCCTAAATTAGACTAGAAATCAGGATATCGCCATAGAGAAAAAGCCAACCTTTCATATTTAACCTACTCTTTTTTTTTTTTGCAGTCAGAGTGACATCTATTGCATAACATAACTTTCCTACAGACACCTTCAGAACATTCAGGGCTGAAACAGAACGGGCAGATGTTCAGCTTTGACACCTGATTGTGGCTTTTCTCACACCGTCAGGAAGGACTATGGCAGGGAGAGAGGTGTATATATATATATATTTAAATGCACACAAAGGGCCCCTAAAAGTGGATTAATTACAACATTATGCTGGTGAACAAAAGTATTTCTGTAAAGTGAAAAGCACTGCAAGAGAACTCCCAAAGTTCTCTTTGTGCAGTTACTACTGCATGTCTGGGGAACAAGGAACGCAGATATTCCCAGCACTTGCTGTGCCTTGTGCCCAACAAAAGCAGTTGGAAGCTGCTTTTCTCACAGGTGGAATGTGTCCCTCAGAGGGTCAGCACCTTTGCCATGCAAGTCTGACTCTTCATGTATAAAAATACATTAATGTTAAAGACGTTGGCCCAGTGAATTCAGCACAAGCCAAACATTTTGTTTGCTGCAGTTTTCACTCCGTGATTTCTTTGGAGCAGCAGTTTTCCTCCCAAGAAAGGACCATTTTAAGAGGAAGAATCAACTGGCCGAAAACTAAAGTCCATTTTCAGAGCGCATGTTGCAGGTCGGTGAAGAGTCAAGGATGCCTGTCCCGCTCTGACACAGAGCAGCGACACCAGCAGCCTATGAAATTCCAGGATTTTATCGAGCAGTCCTTCTAACTGCCCCTTGCCGCTTGTTTACAAGACAAACATCACGCAAATGGCGCGGGAGGGAAGAGGTCATTTGACAAGAGGTTTCTCCCTTATTCCCCCCCCGCCAAAGTTAAGCCGTAGGTCAGGTGAGGGGAGCCCAATCCAGGGAAAGTGCTCACCCACGGGAGCCCTCCCAGGGCAGGATCTGCCTTCGCGGCAGAAAGGACACAGAGGTAATAAAGGCAATAAAGGCGAAGGCGGCTCGACCTGCCCGGAGCGCTCAGACCCCCCGCGAGCGCTGTCCCGGGTCCCGAGAAGTGTTCTCGGGATGGGGCTGGAGCACCAGGGCCAGAGGCGGTGTCCCTGCCCAGGATGGGGCTGGGGTCCCTCCCAGCCCAAACCATTCCATGTCTTTGCTTTCCCAGCACGTCCGCTCGAGCCCAGCGGCTGCCGAGGCCTCCAGGCCCCCTTGGCAGCACCGCATCCCCCCGCGCTTCCCGGGAATGCCGTGACAGCGGCACCGCCGGGCCGGTCCCACCCGCAACCACCCGCGCCTGCCCTTTTCAGTCCCCGCTTCCCGAGAGCGCCCCAAGGAGCGAGACCGCGCTCCAGGGCCGCCCCGGCCCCTCCCCCGCCAAGGTGACCCCCGGCGCCTTTACCGGCCGGGTGGTTGTAGAAGGGGCGGAAGCGCGGCGGCAGCATGAGCTCGATGCGGTCGAGCAGGCGGTGGTAGGAGGCGCGGAGCCCCGCGGCGGCGGCGGCCATGGCGGCACAGACCGGGCGGCACCGACGGACCGACCGCGGGCACCGACCGACCGCGGGCACCGGCAGCCGCGGCCCCGCCCC
>VYZS01076351.1:3851-13930 GCA_013400695.1 Neodrepanis coruscans | reverse complement strand
GTGCAGCGGGAGCAGCGGCGGGCGGGTGGGAAGCGGGCGATGTCCGGCCGTTCCCGGCTCCCGGCGGTCCGGCAGCCCCTTCCCGGCGCCGTCGCTCCCCCGCCTGGGTCGCGCTGTCCTGAAGTTTCCTGTGCCCCCCGAGCCCCGTCCCGGCGCCGATCAAGGACCCCCCGGTCCCTCCGCCCGCCCCGCTCCGCTTCCCGGAGGAACTGTTGCACGTGGGGATCCCGGCGGGAAGTTGGGCGGCGGCGGCGGCCGGGAATAGCCCGCGGTGTGTCCCGGTCCGGGTCGGCCGGCGCTGGGAACAAAGCCCGAGGACGCCCATGGGATAATGGCGCGGGCGTTCCCGGGGCCGTTCCCGGGCTCTGGAATTCCGCGCCGCTGGAATGCGCCCGGTCCCGGCCCGTCCGGCCGGGCTTGGCGTCCCCCCCGCGCTCCAGCGGCGCTCCCGGACCCGGCCCGGGCTGAATTCCCGCTCCCGAAGTTCAAGCCAGCGCCACTTGGAGTTGGCGAGGCCGCGGGGAGGTCCCGGTCCCGGGAGGTTCCCTGCAGGAACTCTGGATATTCTTTGTCATGGTTTCGCTCCCAAAATATTAAAAAAAAAAACACCCCAAAATTAAAAATCTCCCCGTTTATTCCCGCGGTTTTGGAGGTGTGGCGATCTGTCGCACACGGATCGCGGTGGCACTGTGGGTTCGGCCGGCGGGTGGCTTTCCAAGGAAAATGGCTTGTTCTTTTGTGCTCGTGTGGCAAAACAATTCCTGCCTTTGAGTGGAAACCTCGGGTACTCGAGATGGAGCTGATTTTACAGCGCTGTAAAAACGCGTGTGTGCCTTCTTGTGCCTCTCGGGCGTCGCTGGCTCTGCTCGGTGTTGGTTTTCGTCGTGTTTCCTGGTGGAATGTAAGGTGGGATATCGCATTACCGAGTGTAATTCAGTAGTTTTCTGTGGTTCCTGGGTACTCAGGGTTGGTTCCACCAGAGGTAACAGAGGAAATCAAGGTCGCTGCTGGTTGGTTTCCACCGAGAGGGGAGATGTGTGTTTGTGAGTAGCACCCACACGCACTTAAATCCCTCGGGAAAGGAGTGTTGAGGTCCTAAAATTAAAAAGGGTTGAAAACTAGTGGTCTAACTGCTTTTGACTTTTGTTGTGTCTTGGCAGCTGTTTTTTGGCCAAGTCTTAGCTGAGGATTGTCCTGACTTTTAGTGATCAATCCTTCTGGCTATTTTTTTTTATTTTGTTCTTTAGCCTGCTCCAGTTGGAGCAGGAAAGCTCCGTGATAAAATTAAGATTGTAGTGTGCACATTCTTAAGAATCACCTTAAGGTTTGTTTTTTTTTTTCCTTTTGCTTTTACACGATTCTGTCTGTGGCAGTTCAAGTGTTAAGATCTGATCAGCAGGAATCATCCTTACAGACTTACTAAGATCTCATTTCTGGATACTGCTGCAATAAAATGTGCATAACTTTAGTTATAAGAACAAAATCCCTCTGGTGACTAAGGTTAAGATCACCAGACCTTGTGTTTTTCTTTTAAACCTAAACAAGTTCAGGAGCTTTTACAGCCTTGACAAAATAAGACTGAATTCTGTTGGGATCTGTGTTGGTGGCAGGAGATGCTCAGTCCTTACTGACTTCTGCTTTTAACAAAGGGGTTGTGCTTGTCCTGTGGAGCCACTGCACTTTGACTCAAAACAGCATTTATGGCCTTAATAAACCCACTGATTAGGTGTGGTTACTTGTGTGCAGATTTGCCAGACAACAGGCCTATTGTTGCTTCTTTTTGTGTGTAGTTTCGTGTGTGTGTGAGTCTTTTCCCTTTCAGACTTGAGCAAGTGTTTGGGCAACAGGTTGAGACCACAGTGGTTGGATGGGGAGCAGTGGTTGGCATTGCTGATCTAGTCTGAATGGGCAGTGAGGTTTCTTCCTATTTATAATTTCCTTTAGTTGTGTTTCAGCAGTCTGTCTGACAGCACAAATGCAAGTCAAGCATTTAATTTTGACTTAGAAATAGTATTGAGAGATTCAAGGCTTTGTCCATGTTTATTTTTTGCTTTTTATTTGTTTGGGTGGATTTTTTTTGTAAATTTATCAAAGCAATTATGGAGATACCAGTACAAAATTAAGACTTTTTTTATATCTCTTCATTGCCTGCTGCTCTTTTTCAGCCATTAAGTCGAAGGGGAGCCCTTCTCTTCCAGCAAGTCCACAGGTTACAGTGCAGGTCCCAGGGTGTTGGAGGGAAGCTGTGTCTGTGTGGGTGGGACTTGCAGAGTGAACCCTTTGTTGGGGTGGGAGTGTTGGGCTACTATGGAAAATATTGGAAATATTGAAGGTGACTATGAGTTGAAGGAAGACCTCTGAGAACTAATTGCTGCTTCCTCTGTGTTTTAGTTTCATGTGAACTGGCAATCAAATGACACTCTATTTATAGCCCCTTTCAGCTTTCGAAAACAGCTGCTCCAGGAAGGATCTGTGCATCATGCTATACTTTCCATGCAGATAGTTCATTCCTGAAATTTATGTCCTTGCGAAATTCTGTCTGAATTTGCAAGATCCCTAAATAATCACTCTGGAATCTGCCCAGTTCTAGACAGAGCTCCAGAGAAACATCTCATGGAGATGGGGCGGTACAAGGGTACCTGGAGCGTGTCCTTCAGATGTCATTTGGTAGGAATTCCTGCTGTGACGGGAGAGGGAAATGTGGGTATCTGTTGTGGGCCTTTTCTTGAGCGTTTGTAGGCTCATTAGTCTCAGTTTCAAACAGTGCTTGTATCTGAGGCTTCCAGGGAAAGCCAATCCTCAGGGAGGCTGTCAGTAACTCTTCTTGGGTCCAGTCAGGGCGTTTCCTTATCCTGGTGCCAGTGGGAGGAGTCCTGCTGCTGGATCGGGGCTAGAAACTGAGGATGGGACTGCTTGCAGTTGTTAAAAACATGGCACTGCTGTCACGCTGGAAAACATTGCGAGCAAACTGTAGTATCCAGTTGAATCCCTCTTTGAAATTGGCAAGTGTAATTAAGCAGTGTGATACTTTCACGGGAATCTGGGAGCCTTTGTGGCAATTTTGTATCGTTTCAGTGACTGGTGAATATGTACTTCCAGCAGGAAGAATGGAGAGTTGTCGTTTTCCTTTCGTTTTTGTTTGTTAGGGTTATTTTTGTTATCTGGCAGAGCAGGTTATCCAGAGAAAGTCTGTGGGTCTAAAATAGCCTGCAGAGAGGAGCTGATGCTGGTTTTTAGCTCAGAGTGATGGTTGGAAGCTGTGGTGCTTGATACAGTGAAAGCAAATATCAAAATAACCTATTCTCCCAAATCTCTGGTATCCTCTTTCATGTACTATTTTCTAAAATCTTCCTTGTTATGTGAAATTTTCAAGCTTACCAGACGTTTTAGAGATAGTGCTGTGATGCTGCATCCTGAGCTTCCACTTCCCCCCTTTTGAAGATTGTTTCAGATCTTACTAAGTTTTAATCATCCTGATCCTTAAGATTTGGGAAAGGTTTGAAACCTCTAAGTTCCCTGCAAGGAAATCAGTATTTAGGTACATTGTGATCAAATTTTGTAAAGTTCCAACAGCTCTTACTAAGAAGAGAGCTGTGAATATATTATTAATGTAGGTAGGAAGAACTTGCCAAACGACTCAGGTTTCAGTAGCTCCCCCTCTTTACAGAAATGAATCACAGTAAAACCAAAACTCATTACAGTTTTGAACTGAATTGATTGGCCTGATCATAGATAGGGCTGAAAAACAGGAAAAACGGGCAAGAAGAGCTGTTCCATGTGTGGACAACTGATTGTTTTTGATACTGACTGTTACATTCATTGCCATATCAGTTTATAAAACTAGTAGTGGTTTGGTGAATATAGGAACTGGGTGTTGCTGTTGAATGTTTGGTTCTTCCTAAAATACATTGCCTAGGCTGCCAAAGTGAAATTATTTTCCTTAAAATACTGTAAACTTTCGTCCTCTCTTTTGCTTTCTTGGACAAACTAGCAAACAGTACCCAGCAGAATGGAAACAGGAATGCTAAGGAGAACAACCACAAGGAGATGTGCTGTTTTCCCCAGTTTTTGCTCCAGCTATATTTCAACACAAGTTATTTTGGGCTTTGAAAATAATGAGAAGTAAGAAGGGTCAGATAGCTGTAATATGATCAGCTTTGTAGTTGCTCTTGCAGTCTTGGCAATGGTCACAAATTATTTAATCAGCCTTTCTTTTTTAATTCTTTGCATAATACTTTTGATGTTTAGTCATTTTTTGGTACACTGTTACATTTCTCATCCTAAACCCCTGGCATTAAATTTCTTTTCCAAATCAGTTAAAAACACTCATCTGTCACAGCTAAACCCCAGAAGTGGTAGAGGTGGTTTATACTATTTTTTGTTATACAAGTCCAGCAAATTAACTGTTGCTTGGAGAAGGACAATTATAAATTTACCTGGTTATCTGCTTACAAGGACACGAATCTTCTGTTCTGATGTAAACAGTGAAACTTCCAGGTGGGCATCACCTCCCACTGCACTTCAGTGTGTGTCCAGAAACCAGTTCTGTGGTGACAAAATATGTTACACACCAAATACTCTGTGGAACTGAGGATTTTAGAAAAACAGAGTTGAGCTCCCCAGGTTTTTTTCATTAGAGATGTTTTCTGAATAGTAGAAATAGGCAGAGGCAGAGTTGCAGTTCACAGTGCAATAAACGAATTAAAGATATTTCACAGATGTATTTTCCTCTAATGTGCTCAGTCTAATGTTGGAAGGAGGCAGGAGGTGTGAGGAAGGCAGAAAATTTGGTGGTCATTGGATTTTCACTGGTTGTGTAGAAAGACAGATAAGAGCACTGCAGGAAAAGGGTGTTACCTCTTGTGTAAAAAAACACTAGAGAGTAGAGTGATCAAGTATTGCCTTAAATTGGATATGTTTGGGGTTAATTAAGGCAAGACTTGCTGACTATAGTCCTTAAAAAATTACAGACTGGCAATTGAAAGTACAGTGTGTCTTTGAGACCTGTTGATAACAAATTGAATTTGGAGGAGTTTAATAAAGAGACTGTCTGAAATGAGTTTCCTGATACCATCTCATTTAAATTGGTACCAAGGAACAGAAAGGCACGATGTTTATTTCTAAAACAGCTTTTGGGAAAAGATATTAGGAGTGATCCTGGCATACAAGATTAATGATTTTTTTTCTTTCTACTTCAAAGTAAATCAGCTCAGATAATAAATACACCCATTTTAAGTGCTTTAATAACAGTAAAGGAAAATAAAAGCATAGTATGTCAGAATCATCTGGACAAGGCAACAAATGAAGGAATGCTGGCTGGTTGTAATTTGGTACAAAGCAGAAAACCAGAGAGAGCTGTGGGCTGGGAGGGGGGATTAAGGTTGGTTGGGTATTTCTGGTGCTGAATACTTAGTTTTAATTTCCCCCTAATCAGCCTTCTGTTATCTTTAGGATTATTTCCCTTGTAGACTAACCGAGCTGTGGAAGTGGAGGTGCAGGAGCCTTTTGGACCTGCCAGTGGCACAGCTGTGTAGCACTACTGTATTTAATTTGATAGCTTGTTTGGCTGTTATCTTGGAGATCTTTACTTGTAGTTAATATCCTTGACCTTTTTTTCCAATTACATCTTCCCTGTGTGTTTTGTGGTTAAATTGTTGTAGTTTGTGTTACTGCTCTGTCTCCTCAGTGTTGTCCCATTTTGTTTCTGCTTAGTGACAATGTGTTCATCATCATTTTTGTGTATTTTCTTTAAAAAAAAATACATGCAGGGTCTGGGATTACTCGGTGCCTTCTGTCACTCA
The DNA here is from genome assembly GCA_013400695.1 of Neodrepanis coruscans. NCBI lineage: Eukaryota > Metazoa > Chordata > Aves > Passeriformes > Philepittidae > Neodrepanis > Neodrepanis coruscans. The sequence continues at coordinate 8,129 of VYZS01076351.1, read as the reverse complement.
GTTCTGAAATAAGAGAATAAATTCCAATGTTTGTTTTTAGGATGTTGGGGGTTGGTAGGAGTAAGTACTAAAAGCTTCTGTCTTTTATGTACTAGTGTCAATTTGTGAAAAACTGTAGACCCTTACAGATCACATCACTGTGTTCCTCAGTGGCACTACTTTGCAGAAACTTGCTTTTTGGTTTTGTTTTTTCCTTTTTTTAAAATATATACTGCTGCCTAGATCAGATGTTGTTATTGATGAACCTACTTGCTGAGTTCTCGGTGTTTTAATTTTCTAAATCACCAACATTTTTGCTGCTGTTGTATTTTGACATTTGTCTTAAAAACATTAATGGAAGGTGGATTTCTGGCATTGCATTCAGCTAGAAGAGAAAGGTCAAAAATTGGTGCAACTGGTTGAGATTGTTGATTTTCTGTCCTTCAGAATTTCAGGAGGCATTTTGTGTTTCTGCAGTGTTGCTTGAAATGGGCTGGACTATGCAGATATACTTGTATTTTTTGATTTGAGGGGATTAATCTTATGTGTAATGTCTGTGCATTGAACATTAATTGTGTATGTTAGTGACTGCCAAGAAGGGTGAGTGTCTGTAAGTGTGTTGCAGTTATAATGTTTGAATTATACTCAGTCTTAGGGTGGATATGTGTTTGCTTTATATTCTTTGGAGCCTCAGTGTTCTCATGCAAACAGCTGGAAGCTGCAGAGGTTTGTGTGTACTTCAAATACATTTTCATTTTTGATTGCGATATTTAATTGAACTTACATTGTATGCTATTAAAGACAATCTTTGTACAAAGAATGTGTTTGCTTTGTAAATATCAGCCTGTGTCTTGATACTGAGGGTTTCAGACAGCTTCGTATTTAAGATGTACCTTGATCTTCTAATAATGAGCTTTGGTTACATGAAAGCTGTCTCTTGCTGCAAAAACAAGTCGTGTACAGCGTGTACTGGATTTGTGTTTCAGGATGAGGCCGTGATGTGAGAGATCCTTTAGATCTCTTTTATTTATTTATTTATTTCCCTGTAGCCTTCTTCCAGTTGGATTGCTTCCATTAACTGCATTAGGGTAGACCATTAAACATATCTGTGTTCAGTCACTTTTAAGTTGTTGCACTGCAATACTGAGTTCTTGTGACTTTGCATGTGATTCCTGATCTTCTATCCTTGAATGTCCCCAGAATAGTCCGGTGGGATATAACTGATCGTGTATCAAGAACCTGTTGACACTTGAGACAAGTCCTGTCCCAGCAATCAGGAAGAAGATCAGTTCAGAGACAAAGTGTGCCAGCCTTCAAACAAAGCTGGATTTTTCACTACTTAAGTGCAAGTCTCAGCATTTTCGTGTCTTTGGGGCTTAGTGAGTTGCTGATTCAGATGTGTCCCAAATGCTTTAATATGTGTTGAATCATTAAATATTGAATCTGAATGTCGTGAGATGGAATCTGAGTCACATCAGCGAATTTTATTATCCCCTTATTTTAGCTCATTTTGTTCTTCAAGGATTTGCAGGCTTTCCTCTGGGAAAAATGAATGTGTCATTAGTGCTGACTGCTCTCTCCTTAGCAGATATCATGAGGAAGATGAGGATCAATTCTTCTCTTCCCTATGAACTGAAAGTGTTCTGAACCATTAGTGACATTTGTTCAACACTTATTACATGACCTAAATGTCACCAATATAGAAACAAAAACCATTATATGTAAAACCAATGCAGAAATTAAACTTTTAAACCAACTCACCTCCTTATTTCTGTTAAATGGCTTGGTTGTTGCTGTTATTGTAGTGTGTTCATGTTACTTACCTTTCCTAGGAAATGAGAAAAAATATGATTCCTTTTTAACTTGTTTTTATTTCAGAAACACTTGTTATGTCCTGAAAACTCTCTTTGGTAAAAAGGAGTCCCTTGAGTTAAACCATGGGGTTTTTTGTTATCTAGGATGAATATCTACAGTTTAATGCAACAAGCAGTGTAATTTTTAAAAATAGAGTTTTTTTATTGTTAGTTTTTAAAATCCAACTGGTATTTTAACCTGTGTCACAGTGTTAACTTAGTAGTCTTCTGCCAGCAAGACTCAGCTTTCTGTTTGAGCTCAACTTTTGATATCATCTATCTTTGAACTCTAATCCTGGGCAAATTCCAAGCATCCACACTTGGAATCTTACAGGGTTAGACCTGCATCTGTTATGGTGCCTAAATTTATATCCATTGCACATTTCCCCAAACCCAGCAGTGTTCAAGGCCTCTACTGCCCAGGATAAGGTGCTGTGTTTGATTAGGTGGATGTGCAGAATGGTAAATGCTTTAATTCAGTTCCACCCTGTCCAAGCTCTCAGTTTCCCTGTGAGACCCTTGTTTGGACAGCAGGCCCTACTGGGGTTTGCTTGCTTTCCTTTAGATGTTGGTAAGCTTCTGCATAATCACTTAATCTGTTTAAAAATGAGTATCGAGTTAGCTTAAACAACTTTAAATAGTCGGCTTTTATTTACCCCAGCACCTTTGCCCCGAATTCCTGTGATTAGTCCTGGTGGCTGATCCGGAGAAGCAGCAGCCTCTGACAGACACTGGAAGGTAATGGAGGGACAGGCAGGGCACAGGCCTCTTCAGCCTGGACGTGCCTGCCTGGAATGTGCTCCTCTTAAAAGCAGATTCCAGTAACTTTTTCCTTCCTCCTGCTGCTGATTTTCCATGCTCCAGTACTGATTTTATGTGGGAGCTTGGAGATGGTAGATCCTGGGTTTGCTGTGAGCAGTTTAAACTTTTGCACTGGGGTAGAAGAATACCTTGGTTTCGGCTTCTTAAATATCATCTTTTCTCGCTGGATAGTGGAACTTCTAATTAACCTTGGCTGTTACACAGATAAGCAGTACTTCAGAACAAGTATAATTTTTATAAGAATATAATTTTTATAGGAAAATATTCAACATACACTACTATTCTTCGTTTCAGATGAAGACTTCTCAAAGCTAAAGAACAACATTTCCAAAGATATGTTGAAACCTACAGTAATGCTTTTTGCTCTGACTTGCAACACTCTGCAGAGTATTTCATTTTGCCTTCAGTTAATGGAAGCCTCCCTTGATTCCTCTGAAGAGAAAAAAACAGAGCACAAGTGTGTATTTTGTGATCTGATGAGTGTTTGGTTTTGTGTTGATATCTGTTTTAGGATTTCAAGGTGTTTCTTTGAAAGACATATTTCAGTGCTGGTGGAGAAAAGAGGAAAAGCTTTTGCATGTGATTAATCCTACATCCAATTAATCACTTAAGCTGTTTCATATAGTTTTGTGTTGAGAAGAGTAAGGTGGTACATGTTATCTTTTTGTCCTTGGTTGTCTTTTACACAGATAGAACTTCTCTTTGTTTTATCACGTGAATAATGAATTTTGTCCTCTGCTCTGTAGAAATTAGAAATATTTGTGGCATAATATAAAAATTTCAAGTACCTTTTATCTCAGTGAGTGGTTTGTACATGATCACTGGACTGCTTTAAGGGATTGAACGAATATCAAAACTGCTGGGAACGTGCATTTTTTTTCTCCTGTTAAAAAACCTCACTTGTTTTACCTTCTGCTCAACTGCAATCTGTGGCAAGAACAATAAGGAAGACTTGACTATGGCAGTGTAAAGGGACAGGACAGCTGTCAGAATGGGGTGTACTTGTGAATGAAATCCACTTAGCACCAGTCAGGACAGCACACTCACCTGGCAGCTCATGCTTACAGTGCACAGATAAAATGCCTTCCCTGACTCAGGGGGTTGTGCTTTATGCCACGTTTTTGTCACTGAGAACATCTTAAACGATTGATATTAATACAGCTGAATCTTATGTATTAAGTATCTCTCAGGCATAAAACATGGTAAATATCAAACAAATGAAACACACTGGTTTAAAGCTCAAATGCTTGTAGCCTTATGGGTTATGGAGCCCAGTGGAAGTTTATATTCAAGAGTGGATGATTTTAATATCTGAAATATGCCTGCAAGTTAATTACAGCCATTGCTACAAACACAAACAAATCTTATCTGTGCTGTTACCTGTAATAACTTACTGTTACAGATTCAGTGGAAGCAAACCTAAACAGAAGTATTTTTCAAAATGCTTGTTAATTACCCTAATATATATAAGGGTTTTTTTACTTCAGCAGATTTTTTTTTTTTAATTTGAGATCAAATTCTGCATCAATATACTCACCATGAGATGAGGCTTGCTGGATGGTAATTGTCTTAGTGTTAATATTTGAAAGTTTTGTGTTTCTTAATGCATAAGATTCAGCTGTAT
>VYZS01076350.1:0-10448 GCA_013400695.1 Neodrepanis coruscans | reverse complement strand
GAATGGGTTTTCCATATTCCCTAGCATGCCCCAGACACTGGAAAGGTAGAAATACACAGGCTTCTAAAAGACACCTTGAAGGCATTGGGTGGAGGGAATTACAGAAATTGGGACCAGCACCTAGCCAAAGACACTTGGCTAGTCAATATGAGAGGGTCCATAAACAGAGTTGGACCTGCCCAGTCTGAGCCCCTCCACACCACTGATGGTGATCGAGTCCCGGTGGCTCATATGAGATGCCTGCTAGGAAAATCAGTTTGGGTGAACCCTGCCCCAAACAAAGATAAACCCACTTGTGGAATTACCTTTGCCCAAGGACCAGGATGCATGTGGTGGGTGATGCAAGAGGATGGCGAAACATGCTATATGCCTCAGGGAGACATAACCCCCGCATAGACATACACACACACGGTTTCTTATATGTCCACAGTTAGCCTGTTTACATATATATGTTAGTATACTAGCTGAAATGTTCACAGTTAGTTATAGATTTTTCTTCTTCTTTTCCCTTTACCCTTTCCACTCTATTATATGTTAAAATTTATAGTTCCAAGTTTATTGCATGGTTTGGGATAAATGAAAAAAAGTTTTAGGGGTGGAATGGGGTGGGGCAAATGTTTTCATTTTAAAACCTTTTTTTCTTTCTCTTTTTGCTCAGTAGTGCCCCCTAGGACACATGGTATGTCTATTATGTATGCCCTTCAGAGATGTTCTGAGTCTTATGCATCTATAACCCATGTTCTGGACAGCCAGATTATTAACAGGCATGAAATATGTGCTACCTTTTTGAGAAATAAATAATACTTGATTAACTTTGATTAACCTTAAATTTAAATAACACATAAATTTTCAAAGTCCTGAAGTCATTTATCTGGTCCCTGAACTAACATAATAATAAAGAGACATTCAATATACTATAGATTGCTTTGTCCTCTGAGCAAGGATAACACTGAAGTTAATAAAATAATTAGATGATAATAATGTACATATTCTTACAACTCAAAGTGCATTGAGACCAATCTAAGACAAATGTCACTGCAGTTAATCTGTAAGCAGTTATCCCATTAGCTGTGGAGGACTGTATCACTGCTATGAGACTTATGCTGGAAGGTATCAAAGACTCAGTGTATTGTCATGCTTACCCCTGCAATTTCCTGGATCAATCACGAGATACTGAAGCAAGGAATGATACTGAAGTTACTTTTTCTGAGGTACAAAATTCTCATGTAGGAATAATTTACTTATCTTTTTAACTTTTATGAAACTATTGCATCAGAGAAGATTTTCTTTCTGGTAAATTAAAGTTTGGCAACACTGACCTTCTATTTGACAACATTATTCAGACAAGCCAAAATATTTTGTACATATTTAATTAGGATGCTATTTTTAGGGGATCCATTTCTAAATCCTTGGCTACATTCTCCTGTCATAGAAGAGAGAATCAGCACTGGCATAAATTTGCAGCAGCAATGGCACATTTAGATGCATTGCTCCAGGGGTCAGCAGAAGGGATGAAGAGCTAGAGTACTGCTGTTCCTGGGGCAGTTTGAGATTCAATTAGTCCTGCTGGCTGTATCCAGAGAATTACCTAGTGCTTACTGTGACTGTCCAACACCTCCCTCAGCAATAAATCTGGCTTTATGAGACTCTGCTAGACAGAGTCAATGGGACCAAGGCCATTTTGCTATCTCTAGGACACTTACCAGGCTTAACTGCTGCCTACTTTAACTTGCCAGAATAGTTACAGAGAGATCCAAATGGAAAACAGTTTTTCAATTCAAAAAATCTTAACAGATGGACTATAAAGAGTATGCAAATTAAATAATTTTAAAGTTTTTATTTTAATCTCGTTGCTGAGCAAATCTCTGAAGTCGTCCTGAAATGATGGTGACCTACTTCTGGTCAATCAAAATTTGCTTTAGTTTTCCTTGGAAAATATGAGTGAAGTGGTCCAGTACAAACTTATGATCTGTACTTATAACTGAAAATAAGCGTAAGCAGTAAAAAAAAAAAATTATGTGTATGTACATATATGTATATATGCTGGGCAATCACCAGCCATATGATATTTAACAAACGGAAATGCTGGATTCTCCACCAAAGATGGCATAATTTTGGTTATGCATGCAAAATGGTGGACAAGAGACTGGAAAGCAGCAGCTGATGGCAAGTTGAATATTAGCATGGAATGTAGGTGGGCCACTGTGTCTTGGGTGCATCAAATACAGGATGGCTAGCCAGTTGAGGAAGGTGATTCTCCTGTTCTGCACTGGTGCAGGCTCACCCACTAGTACTGAGTACAGTTTTGTGCAGCTCAATGAAAGTAGGTCATCAAACTATCAGAGTGTGTCCAGAGGAGGGTGACCAAGATGGTGAAATGTTTTGAGGTCAAGCTTTATGACGAGCATTTGATGTGACTTGGCTTATTTAGCTTAGGGAAGAGCAGGTTAAAGATTGACCTCATGGCAGCCTACAACTTACTCAAGAGGGACAGTGGAGTAGAAGGTGCTGATCTCTCTCTGGTGATCAGTGATAGAACAGTGGAAACTGGAATGCAATTGTGTCAGGAGAAGCTCAAACTGGATATTAGGAAAAGGTTCACGAGTGGGAATGTCGTAAGCCACTGGAACAGACTCTGCAGAGAAGCGATTATGGAACCAAGCCTGTCAGAGTTCAAGCAGCATCTGGATAACTCTCTAAATTTGGGTAGTCCTGCAAGGATCAAGGAGTAGGACTGGATGATCCTTATGGTTCTTTCTGACTTCAGATATTCTAGGATTCCATTATTTAGTATCTATTTAGCAATACATAAGTATATTTATAACTTGTAATTTTCTTTTGTGTATATATATATGTATAAAAATTTGCCTGGATTTCTTTTTTTTAATGTCTATTGGAATCCAGTCATCAAAGAAGAAGCAAGGATAGAACTCAGGCATGCTTGAGTTATGTGGCTCATTTCTAAGCACCTCAGAATAGACCCTTCACTTTCTCTTGAATAATCCTGGTTAATTTCCTTATTTGTTTTTAACTTTCTACTGATTAAATATTCTTTTAGCCAATTAATCATCACCTTCTTGAGCCTAAGATGAAATAGAACTATTAGTATGATCAAGGTTTCTTTCTGTTGTAACAAAAATACTAAAATCTAATAAAACACCTAAAATCAAAAGTCTGGATTCCTCCTTCCTGCTTACATTAAATTTAAATATATTTTCAAGTAGTCATACAAGTAAAAATATCTTGCTGCTGTTTTCCTTTACCTTGTTATCAAAATTGACCTATCAGTTCTGTCAAAATACACATACTATAATCAGTTTGCAAGTATCCAACCCTTGTTTGCCATAACTGAAATTAGAGGCATTAAAAATATTTGGTAATAGATATCTATCCTAGTAACTGTTACTGTTACGCACAGTTTCAATACATTGAAAATTCTGCTTTGTCTTCCGGTATGGCAGTTTTAAATTCAGAATCTTCTTTTCAAGTAAATATTCTATCTCTGCTCTTTTAAATGCTCATCAAAATTCATTCAAAAACATGTAGATATTTAGAGAGTATATACAAAGAACAAATCAATTATTAAACAATACACCTTTTAATATCAAAGCAAAGAAACAATCAGAACTGTGGAGAAGTTGATCAGAGAGGAAAATGAATACATAGCAAGATCAGAAATTACTTTCTAGAGGGATAATGACAAAATTAGAAAAAAATAACCACCCACCTATTATTGAGAAAGATGATTCAGAAATAAATTATAAAAATATTTTCCACAAAAGAGAAATTCCCAAATATCCCAGCTTTTAAGAAATCAGGCTATTTCTTTTGGCAAATTTTGAAATAATACTGCTCCAAGGAGTCTAAAATACAAATCTTGCAGATAAGTCTGTCAAGTCCTGACAAAGAAAAAAACCTGAATTTCTGAGAATTAGAAGCTGAACAATTCACAGTTTTCTTATTAAAAAAAAAAAAAACAGAAATAGGAAAATCTAGGACTTATGCATAAATCCAGGATTTGTAAAACGTTTCAAGTGGGGAAACTACTTTTGGGGATTCAAATCCCAATTGTGACAGTAACTATTCAGATTCCCTTGAGTCTGGGCCTGGAAAGCTCACAGTTTTTCTGCCAGCTAACCAGTCCAGCTGGTAGAAGAGGATGAGCCTTTTCTTCCACTTTCGACATCATTAGAAATAAATCATAAACACAAAAAAATATATTTTCAATTGATATATCCCCTGTTATTAATTGAATCAATTCAATTCTGATCACATTGAAAATATTTTCCTATAAAAATTATTTGGGTTCAATAAGAGTATATACAATATATAAAAAATATGTGTCTATTTATTCTGTACAATTATATTTATCATTAATATATATTTCACATATATGTTAAACACAGAGAAAATGAAAAGCAAACGCAGACAGAGTCTAAGTTTTGCTGTGTTTACTCTGAATTACAGGTATTCTGATTAATTTTTAAAACTTAGGTATATAGGAAATGAAGAGCTGCAGCGATAATGTTAGCTTAGTAACAGCTGTTCATAAACAATGAAAAAAAAAGAAAAATAAAATTAAGGAAGAAAAAGGATAGGAAAAGAAGGTGGAAAATAACAGACACTAGGAGATACAGGTGGAAGGATTCACAGATCAAACTAAGTTGGAATAAATGGATATGGTGAATAGTATAGTGAAGTGCATCATTTGCATATCATTTATTTTTTCCTTTTTGTACTGTTCTTCTGGTGCGTAGGATGGAAAGTATCTTTTTCTTAGTAAGTGACTAATTTCAAGTATTTGAAATTATGCTGTGTGCTTCAAAAAAATGTATGCTTATATTTTACGGTGTGGTAGGAAAAGAGGCAGCAGACTTCTTGATTAGAGTAAGAACTGAGCTAAATTCAGTAAAATCTGTTTGTGAAATGGTGGGCTTCTGCTACTAGTCTTGTATTTGCTCTACTTTAGTAATTGTAGCTTGTTAGGCAACTTATCCAGTCTTTGGTCTAAATCCTTGGACCCGCTATTCTTAAAAGAACATAGCACCACTGATGCGTGTTAATGGGGCATCAGATTGACAAGGCAGTGAGTATTTGTGCCCACGATTTCCTGGTCATTTATTTGTTGCTGGAAAATATGAGAGAAGGGAACCTTCTACTGCTTTTGTATTTCACCTTTTCTTGCTGGAGCAGACTTTGCCATTGGCTTCTCTAGCAAGTTTCAGCCTCTAATGAGGAATCCCACAGTATACATTGCTGATCTATACCTCATCCTCTTCATCCGGAGATAGGTGGCTTGAGGTGGCTCATAAGGATGCTTCTATTGTATCTGAAGGAGCAGTCATCAAAATCTCAGCCTCATACATGCAATTCTGAATAAAACCCACTGAATCTAATCAAGGCCAGTAGAGAATCTACATATATTATTTGTCTTGGAATGATGACAGAGAATTACTTTACTGCAGAACTTAAATAGCTAAGTGTAACCTGGCCTTTTAATGAAGATAAGAACTCCATGCAAACTATGCTAAAAGTGGGAACTAGACAAATCGACCTGTTACTAGTGTATTTGACAATCCAACAGAGACAAGGTGTGAAGTCAACCAGAAGACAAATTGCTCCTGAGAGATGAAAAACAGCAAATAGCCTAGTTGCCTTCCCCACAAAAAACTTTCACTAATAAATGAAGAATTTTCAAACTTTTTATAAAGAATGACATTCGACTTAAAAGGAAAACAAGAAAATTCTCTGATGTACTTATTTGGAACAGACCAATTCACCTAAGAGTAGAGTTGTTCTAGTGGTCCATTTAGTTTAATGTCTCATTCATTACAGTAAGTACAGTGGAGAAGGGAGTAGTTGAGCCTTTTTAAAGGTTTAGAAAGAACTCATTTGTTCTATTGTATTGGAAGGAACAAGGTACATACTTTCATATTTAAAGTCAGGCAACTTGGAGTTTTAGTACTAATATCTAGGTTATCTATCTTTAACAAGGCAAATAAGAATTGCATATAGAAAAAATATTTTTTGATAGAGAATGTAAGTCTGTATTCAAAACAACTGTATAATGGTGAGCTTTGGAACAGTTGCTATGAAATTGTGCTACATATTATCCATTTGATCAGCAATAAACAAATATCTTTGGTGGCATAACTAGATTCTGTATGCCCACAAAGCAACTTACCGGTATTCAACACAACAGGCCTTCAAAATTTAGAAGTAGCAGCTGGTTAGTATCAAAGTAAATATACAGACCATAGAATCATAGCATTGTTAATGTTGGAAAAGACCTATAACAGCATCAAGTCCAACCTTCAGCGTAGCACCACCACCAAAATAAACCATGTCCTTAGGTGTTCTTAAATGTCACATCCACATGTTTTTTAACTTTCCCAGGGATGGTGACTCTACTACTTCCCTGGTCAGTTTGTTCTTACGTTTTGCAACCCTTTCCATGAAGAATTTTTTCCTAATATCTAATCTAAACATGCCCATGAATTTAAGTGCTAAAATGCACTGTTAGACAGATTTACTGATGTTTGCTTTGGTAAAAGAAGTTGCTATTTTTCCTCGTGATCACAGTATTGTAGTTTGGGTTGGAAAGGACCACTAAAGATGAATTTTACTCCTGGGTCACTATGGGAACAAGTTAACTTTGCTGCACCAGATGCCCAGCTGGTGAGGACAAAAAAAGACCTCTGGCCTTGAAATCTGTGTTTTGAGAGAGAGTGTGAGGAGGCATGGATGCTGGTATGCATGGAGATGGCCACTGAATGCATGAGAAAGTGTGTATGGAGTTGCAAAGTTGTGACAATTCTAATCAGCTATACAGGAGCAGGAGGGACTGTTTTACAAAGGGAATAATAAAAGAGGACAAGGTCCAGGGACTAAAAAAAAAGAAGAAAGGAGACAGAGAAGATGAGTGCATGAAATCCCCAGTTTTATTTGTGTGTATACAGCCTCATTCATCCATCACTGATAGATTTCACCAATATTTAATTACCCCGATAATTAGTGATCCCAACGGACTACAAGAATAGAAATGTGACTAATGGGAGACTGACTTGGGCTTGTCTCTGTAGGATTATGCTGATCATCCTATCAAACTCTCTTTCATCTTCTCTCACCCTTACAGTCTGCTCATTTTCACCATTTCTCAACTTGGCCACACAGCTTCTTAACCAGCTCTTGCCTCCCATAGGTAAGATTCAAAAATTAGACTCAACTTTTGAAGTTTATGCCTAGTTTTAATTTTTCCTCTTTTTCTACTTCTGTCTGCACCATGTGGCATGGAAGAACTCAAAGCTTTTAAAGATTAGTTAATAAAATATGGTGCATATCCTCTTATTCAGGTGTTTGTATCAAGGTAGAAATAAGTCCTATAGTAACTAAACAAGAAAGTTACACAACTGTTAGAAAGCCGGACATCTGAGACTTCCTATCCAGCATACAGTAATTTTAAAGAAAGAAAAATCACATTATTTTCTTAATGTCATTCCTAATTTTTGCTGCAATAACTGCAAGGAAAATTCAAACTGCATACTATTTACAAGCATACTATTGAAGATTATGAGGGTGATGCTCATCAAAGGATAGGGACCTGAAGACCAAGAATAAAAACATGAACAGCAAGATACAGGTCTCATCTGCCATAGCTCCATCCCACAGCCCTCAGAGTGAAACAAGCAAGGAAGGCCTGACAGTGGCAGCCAGGGACAGCCCAAAGTCTGACTGGCCATACAAGTCTATGACAGGGCATATATCCTGCTTTGGACACTAGGGGGCTTTAAAAATGATGAGAGATTGCAATAGATTCAAAAACTAACAGATTTTATTTTACAAACAAAAACTAGGGATGCAAGGGGACAGACTGTCCTCCTCCGGGCTGGCTGCTGGGCTGGTGGAGCAAGGGAGGAAGGGAGGCTGGCCCATGGAAAGGCACCGGTTCAACTCCGAAGTTCCTGGAAAACAGGAAAATGAAAAGAAACCCTGGGGGCCCAGGGAAGAGAATACCACAGCTGGTGAACGGCGTAGTCCTCAGCCCTGTGCTGCCTCCGCTGTCGGTTCAGCTGTGCTGCTGTTCAAGCAGCTGGAAAAAGGCCAAGAGAGCAGAGGAGATGCTGAGGTGTAGCTCCAATGACAGCCAAGCCCAAAAAGAGAAAGAACTTCCCAGCTTGCAAGTTTTATAGGGTGTCTATTCCTGCGTGATCTGAGGGCCCTTTTCCAGTGCAGGTCGCCTCCAGATTGGCTAAGGGCACTGAGTCCCTTCTCCTCCCCAAGACTTCACCACGAGGCAATATGGCAGTGTTTCCCACCAAAATGCCTCATAGTCAGGGCCTGCCGAGGGGGGAGGGGTTGCCATTGCTGCTCGTCAGCACCATGGGATACCCCAAGGGCCCTGGTGCCACCCCTCCTGCACTGACCCCTGCTATCCTGGGTTCATTCCTCACAGTGGCACTGGCCCCAGGCCAGCCTCACCCCATGTGCCAAAGCAGCCAACGATGAGGGTGTACCTACCCTCTGCGAGGGCTGCCAGCACTTTCCAGCCAGTGCTTCATTATTACATGTGTGCAGTGGGACCCACCGTGCATGCATGCGGCACCTGGGAGAGCCAGCCACACCTGCCGCTGCTCAGTCCGGCATCAGCAGCAGAGGCAGTCATTGCCCATCGCTTCAGGTCCAGGATAGGGCGCGCAGCAAGTGCTGCCGCTGACCTACCGCTACCTGAGCCGCAGCCATGGGATGGGACAAGGCACTCCCCATGCCGCGCCTGCCACTGCTGACAGGTCAAGGGGGGAGAGCCAGCCACACCCCTGCTGTCTCCATGCAGGAGCTGCTCTCCCACGGGGGAACTGGGACGGGACGATGCAGCTCTGCAGCCACCCTGTGTGTCCATGGAGCTGCGGGTGAACTGCAAGGGACCAGCTCATGTCTTCACCCAGGCCAAATCCGCATTTGCAAGGGACTCGAATCCGTCACCGTTTCTTATAAAACACAGAACACAGGTTTGAAAACAACCCCCTCTCCCCACTCTCCCCCTCTCCCCAAAACCCCCATAAAAACCAACAGCCTGCTCCCCAACCCTTCCCCAGAAGAAATCCCTTGGAAAAGAGAACCCGGGAAAAATATGTTTTAACAACTAGAATCTCATTTCACTCCGTAACAGCATAGCTGGACACCAACCTTTATGAATTCTCAGTGAGGCAGGGACTACAGTCCCAGTCCAAGAAGAGCTAAAAGGGGCTTCCTGGCCCATGAGTACGCACAGAAAGAGGCCTCAGGTGAGGCTGGTCTAGGGCAAGACACTCAGACCCCAGCAAAAGCAATACGTAGTACAACATGGTTATGCGGATGGAGGAACTAAAATTAGACGGCTGTAATGGTGAATTATGAACCTAAACACTGTGGCAAAAACTCCCTTCACAAATGCCTGGAAACACTTTCTCAACTACAATAGAGGAAATACCAAAACAAATTCAGTCTCCTCTGGTAACTGGACGCAACACATAGATCTAGTTCAAACTATGTAATTTTCAAAAAAAATTGTAGCATCTAATAAAGATTTCCATCAATAATCCAAAATACTGATTTTAAAGAATGCAAAAGGATGTAATTTTACTTTCTGAAATGCCCTTGCCCACCTGGTCTTTAAACAGAAATTTCAAGACCATACGTATTGGGTCAGGCAGAGATTTTTGAATATATGAGCTACAGGAGAGCTCATCCTGGGCCCCAACATCCCCCAGGAAATGATGGCATGGTTAGACCTTCATCACTCAGCTAGTCACCTCATATCTTACTCTTCCATGGAGTAAATAAATGTTTTTCTTACCCACAATTTTATCCATTTAATCTATTAAGAGTACAGTCTTTGAACCACAGTAACCTTGGAATGTTACTTGAGAGTGTGCTAGATGGCATCATCACAGGAAGAGCAATACACTTAAGCAACATTTTTGCTCATATGACAGTGCTTCAGATCATGCCTTAGCCTTTTTCCTTTTAGTAGTATAGATTTGTTGTAAGTGGAAGCTAAAACCGGTTTTTTCCCTTCCCCCCCCCCCGCCAATTGTCTCTTCCCTCTGATTTTAGGGACGGGGAGAGGGCTCTCTCTCTAGGGCTTTTTTGAAGGTTTTTGGGAGGGGGAGGGGGGATTGGGGCTGTGTTAAACTGTCTCTCCTGTGTGTTTGAGNGGGGCTGTGTTAAACTGTCTCTCCTGTGTGTTTGAGGTGGGTTGCCATGGCAACGGTGGTGGGGACGGGTGGGGACGGGCGGGGACGGGGCCAGTGCCCGGCACAGCTGCATTCCCCGCCCCCACTCATGGGGCTGCGGAAATGCCTGCAGCTGGTGTGGGTGTAGCCCATCCTGGGGGCAGCTGCTGTGGCCCTGCGCAGCTTGCTCGCGGGGATGTGGTGCGCCCCCAGATGTTTTGCAGGCGCGGCTCTGTG
>VYZS01076345.1:7186-28585 GCA_013400695.1 Neodrepanis coruscans | reverse complement strand
GAAAATGTCTAAGGCATGCTGGAACATTCAGCAGAGACTTCTAAGGACTCTTCATCCTCAGAGTGGATCTTTTACCTCAAGGTTTGTTGTTCCTCATGACCAGGTAAGAAAGCCTGAAAAACATCATGTTAAAAGCCCATCAAATTTCAATTGTTTGGGATCATATCTGAGAGGTGGATTTTTTTTTAATTTTTAATATTAATGTTAATTGTTGAGTAATTTCAGACAAAAATATTAAAGAAAATTAGAGGAATTTTTTTTAGGGAGGAGAAAAATCTATTGATATCTGTTCAAGTTAAAAATCACAACCTTAGTAAACATAAAAAACAACTGTTGAAGTTATGAATTTATATTTTCCTCTCAGTCTTGGGCCTTCTTACTCAAAGCCTGGGTTTATTTTCTATTTAATATCATTGTGAGCTACTGCTACAGTTAATCGTGGTTCCAGGATGCTGATCTGAGAGTAGACATCCATCTTTCCTGTGTTGCTGGGGACAGAACAAATACAGTATTACAGAGGAAAGAAGCAGAGAAATATAAAGTAGGTTTGGATGTGGATATGAATTTGAAGGGCAAGGCAGGTTAGTGTTTCATGGGGACTTAATCTAGAAATATCTGTAGAACATACTTTCTCTAGCCCAGGGAATTCCTGAAGGGCTGACTGACAAAAACACTGAAAATAAGCTCTTTTGTTGTACTGTATATAATATAAATATCCAATACTGGCTATTCTTCAACTACAAGAGTCAGTTAAGGATAAGTTGGGTAGAGCTTCATTAGGGTCATCCTGATCTGGCCAATGGCTGTCCCTGTGACTCAGACCTTGGGTGCTGGACTTGACCTCAGCCTGCTTGACTGAGAAGGACATTTTCCTCCCACATATTGTCACCTAGCACCGTTCCCCAGCCATTAGGACAAAATGGGATCATACTTGAAGAGATAGAGAAGATGCATTTGTGTCCAGCAAAGTATAATTCTGTCCAGAAAATGCCCTGCTACAAATCTTCTAATCAAATTCTGTGAAACCTACTAGCAAAGCATTGCTTTTAGTAATATGCTCTTCTTCTGGTCTCCATAGAAGCTAAACACTGTTATTAGGTCAAGTAGCAACAGTCTGCATGCAGCCAGAGACTATAGCATAGCTAGTAACCTGTTAAGTATCAATAAAATATTACAAAATCAAAACTGTTTTGTCAATAAGAGTTTTTATAAAAAAGCTTAGGAAATGGAATACAGATTGTTCATGCTGTAGCATTCCCCACTCAGAGGGTAAGAAGCTCCTGCGTATTCTTAATTCAGATGCTTAGTATGTGCAAGCTGATTCCATCTTAATTATATGATTGCAGTGATCTGTTCCCCTGTGTTCAGTTCTGTGAATTGGCAGGATGATTGTTAGTTAGCAAACAGCTGTTCAATATTTTGTTTCAGTCTTGTGCATTATGTTGTTCTACACTGTATTTATTACACATTACTGTANTTATGCAAATATGAACCATTTATTATGTTCTTGACAGGTTTTTAATGTGAGATTAGTTTAATAGCAGTTCTTTGTATTGTTGCATTATTTTTGATATTTGTTCAGTTCCTTATAAACTTGTCAGTTCCACTTATTTAATATTTATGATTTTTAATTAGACCATAGGAATCATTGCTTTATTTCAATAATCCATTTTCCTTAGAATTTTCAATAAGATGATAACTCAACTTGTAAGAGTCAAATCATAACCAATTATACAAAACAAACTTTAGACCATAAAGGCTTCTCAAAATCAGGAGAACTTTGATTTAGTCATTTCTGCNATTTGAAGGGCAAGGCAGGTTAGTGTTTCATGGGGACTTAATCTAGAAATATCTGTAGAACATACTTTCTCTAGCCCAGGGAATTCCTGAAGGGCTGACTGACAAAAACACTGAAAATAAGCTCTTTTGTTGTACTGTATATAATATAAATATCCAATACTGGCTATTCTTCAACTACAAGAGTCAGTTAAGGATAAGTTGGGTAGAGCTTCATTAGGGTCATCCTGATCTGGCCAATGGCTGTCCCTGTGACTCAGACCTTGGGTGCTGGACTTGACCTCAGCCTGCTTGACTGAGAAGGACATTTTCCTCCCACATATTGTCACCTAGCACCGTTCCCCAGCCATTAGGACAAAATGGGATCATACTTGAAGAGATAGAGAAGATGCATTTGTGTCCAGCAAAGTATAATTCTGTCCAGAAAATGCCCTGCTACAAATCTTCTAATCAAATTCTGTGAAACCTACTAGCAAAGCATTGCTTTTAGTAATATGCTCTTCTTCTGGTCTCCATAGAAGCTAAACACTGTTATTAGGTCAAGTAGCAACAGTCTGCATGCAGCCAGAGACTATAGCATAGCTAGTAACCTGTTAAGTATCAATAAAATATTACAAAATCAAAACTGTTTTGTCAATAAGAGTTTTTATAAAAAAGCTTAGGAAATGGAATACAGATTGTTCATGCTGTAGCATTCCCCACTCAGAGGGTAAGAAGCTCCTGCGTATTCTTAATTCAGATGCTTAGTATGTGCAAGCTGATTCCATCTTAATTATATGATTGCAGTGATCTGTTCCCCTGTGTTCAGTTCTGTGAATTGGCAGGATGATTGTTAGTTAGCAAACAGCTGTTCAATATTTTGTTTCAGTCTTGTGCATTATGTTGTTCTACACTGTATTTATTACACATTACTGTATTTATTTCAACCCCTTTTTGAACTGAGAATTACTTATTTACTTCTGAAGTTTTGTATACAACTAATCATTGCACTGTATTTAGTGTGCTTCACATGTATGAAGCATTTTTACGATATCCTTGTGAGATGAAGGATTAGTATCTATTACCCCATTGTCACAGACGGGGACAAATAATTTAAAATAAAAATGTCCTTGTTCCTGGAGACCTGTGTGAGACACTTTGCACGTGGTTTTCCAAAGTACTCTACCTTTTGATTATACTTTATAGACTCAAAGCATAACCCCACTGACCCGTCCACCTGTCAAACACACTGCTGATCCCTTCAGTAGATTATTTTCTACAGGAGCTATATATGCAATAGCTTGCTATCCTTTCCTCCCAAGTCCCTCAAACAAGGAATCCATCCACAGTATTCTCCCTATTTCCTGTCCTGCTCTTGTCTGATGCCAGGAAGAAGTATCTTGGGAAAGGTTGTTCAAGCAACATTATTATACTATTTGCATACGTGAATAGATTCTTCTTTCTTGGGGCATGACTTGTTCTCCGCTGAGTTAAGCTAAGGGAAGAAAGAAGGACAGTCAATATCACAAAGGTGCCAAGGGTTGAAACAATTAATTAAAAACAGACACAAGCTTTTGGAGAAAGGAGACAAAGATATCAGAGAGTAAAGTAAAGAAAGAGCAAGGAGAGAATCTTTGACAGCTATTCAAAAGCACTTTAACAGTACTTATGTGAAGGAAAACAACAAGAGCAATGGAGTTTTGAGGATATACAAACTATATAATAATATATATTTTACTTTGTTACATAAGATTTAGGAAACTTCAGACAGAGAAACCTTTATAGTTAGGTATTAACTGTTGTTAAATGCTGGCAATATGGCCTGCGCTTGGGTTAGACTCTTAAAATCACTGAATGTTAGACTAACATTGTAATTGCAATAATGACATTGGTAGAATATCACTGGCAATTCAAGTTCAACATGTGAAAAAGTGTGTTTAGATCCATTTCATTTTTTGAAGGACCAGTGCCATAAAAAAGCATTCTATCTCAAGAAAAAAATTTAAACAACTTTTTCTATCATAAATATTGTGCAAGTTTGCAAAGATGCCATTTTATGGGTTTTATAGGGTGTATAAAATTGGTTCTGTTGCACCTCAGGAAGTTTTTTCATAGTAGTGCTTTACAGACCAGAAAATGTTTTAAATTTAGATGTTCTGGTCTCCATAGGTTTACCACTGTGTGTGTCACTTACACATGTGCTGGTTGCAAAAAACTGTGAGAAGACAACGGTGAAGTTTTATTCACCCTTTTCACAAGTGTGTATGACTACAGAAAGTGTATCCCACAGTGAAAAAGTCCTAATGTATTAGGTGTGATAGTATGGTCACATATCATTTCTCCAGATATATCCTGTAGTCATACAGCTCTGTGTTTTCCACCTGTCAGAAGACACTTTAGTGGAACCATGTGCATACCAAATGTCAAGCAACCAATTGGCAACATCAGAGTCTCAGCACAATCCTGACGCTAGCAAACTAAAGAAGCATAACATTGCTTGATTCATGGCAGGCATTGCATTTTCAGAGAACAGTCATCAACGCATTTTTGAAAACACATTAACTTGCAAAAATTTCTTAGCACTTTCTGAATATTTTACAATCCTTAATCAATGTAAAGCTAATAATTTTAAACTGAGTCAAAGTTCTTAAGAATTTCAGAAGGCACAATAAAACTGCATGCAACTGAGAGAGCACAGAAAAACTTGTCAGATGGAAATAAACTAGTTTAAAGAGGAAATAAAATCAGAAGTGGTCATTTTATTGAATATCATTGAATATCACTGTGAGAACAAATAATTATCTGGCATCTCAGCAAATAACTCTCTTGTGCTCCTTTATAAGAACTACATGTACTCATGCACCTAGATATATAATGGCATTTTCTTTTGTAGATCTGTAGGCATATTACTTTATCCATAGTTTACAGTGAGACAAAATTATTTTCCTTTTTTGTTTAAGACCCATGTCCCAGCCTTTAAATATATTTGTGAGATAAATTGTTCAACTAGTAGAATTTTTATAAAATGTATTCACTATGCAAATTGCCACAAAAGTAGATATCTGGCTCCCTGCCTAGCTTTCTGTATGAGCATCTATATTAATGGCAACATCAAACCATTATAATAAGTACTGAAGGCAAATATATATTTGTAAACTTTTAAGAATATTTCAAATTTCACATCACAAAGATTACAGCTGACATGTTAATTACCTATTTGTATAAAAACTGAGCTCTCAGCTTCTGATAGTTTTTAAATTAATTATTTTTTTTACCTCATCTTCCTCTTCTATCTTCCTTTTTTTTTTTTTTAAGAAAATAAATATAGTAGGATTACCAAAACTCAGTCCAAAAAGGAGGTAAATAAAATGCATAATTTCCTGCAATAGGATGGAGCATTTTTCATCATAAACCTATATTCATTGTTTAGCCATTCAATAATTTTCCTTTTTTTCAGATACCTCTAGCCAGTCTGAGAATGACAGATACTACTGTGACTTGATATTTTTCAATTGATAAAAGCTAGGGATTATAGCAATAAATTATTAAATACATATTTATTAAACAAAAATAATACTTTATAGTAGAATGACATCAGATTTAAATAATCTAACATCCAAGGATACAGTCAATCAGCAAAACTATACAATTAAAGCCTTATTCACTGCTGTTTTGCCCTTTCTCATGTGCTGCTGAGCAAGTTGAAAGTGAATCATAATTGTCAAATTTTAATGAGCATTTCAGAAACATTCCACACTCATGTCAATTATTGCATCCTTTCTGAAATAGTTCCATTCTCAAGAAATGTGTGAATTGGAGAGCTCTGTAATCCTCTTCTACACACTTCAACTCAAATTCCTTTTTATCAGTAGTAAGAAAATAGTTAAGGTGTTCTGTGATTGCTCAGAATCTGAGGAGAATTCAGTGGTGAGGAGTTTATACACTGGTAAAATGGGCTCTGGAGTCTCCTACCTGATAACTGATCCATTTGTAGAGTTACACATGAGTAGTATGTGTACTGGTAGTCATAGAACACAAGGGTATCTTTAGAGTTAAAAAACCCACTGGATATATGTCATGGTTTAAGTGCCTAGGAGGATACCTTTTGATAGGTAGCTGCTTTAAACCTTTTTCAATTTTTTTTTCTTTCTCAGAGTGAATTTGAGATGGCCCCAGCTCTGCCACCTGCGCCACCTGCCCCGGCATGCGCAGGGGAGCCCACTGCCGAATCACGGCAGCAGTGAACAAATGGGGTTGGTGGCGCGGTTGTGGATGCGATGCTGGCATGTGTGCACCTGCTCCCGTCCACTTGGATTGTGGGGCAGCTCCTGGGTGCATTTCCCAGTGGCGGCAGCAGCACACAAGTGGGTGGCTGTCCACCATTGGGACCCAGCCATGTGTCTCTGCATGGATGCTGCCATTTTGATGGTGTAAACCAGCAGAAGGCAGATAGGATTGACATCTTGGAGTCACTTCCTATTGGGAGAGAGGGGACAGTGCAGAGCAGGACCTGGGAGCCTTTTAAAAGTTTCGCAGGTATAGGGGCTCGAGCTCTTTTGTTCACTGTGCCAGAAGCGATCCAGCTGCCCCTGTAAAACTCTTTGCCTTCTCATCCTGACTGAGGATCATCTCCTGCTGCTTCTCTGCATCCCGATGTTCCTGAATCCCCTTATACCTATATAGTTGCTCCTCCCCAGCATTTCTCATGACAGAAGGTTCCGGCAGGACCCCAATCTAGGCAACCCCTAGTGGCGGGGGGATCCTGCACTCTGCTCTGCAGTGGAACCCTTCTTCAGTGTCACAGTTTCAACAATTGCTTTGTTTTAGAGTGTTTTTTGGTGGCTGGGTGCAGAAGGCGGGGGAGGAGGCATGGCTGGTACCATTTATATATAAATATAAATAAATAAATATATATATATATATATACACACACATACATATATATATAAACACATGTATCTTTTAATTCATATTTTTGTTTTTTAATACAACTTGTTGCACTTCCTCTAACAAGATCTCGTCCAAGTGGTGGTTAGATAATCCTTCTCACCGTCTCAAACTGAGACAATATACTTCTTCATACACACTTCTGCAGGACGTAGAAGTTATATATAGGCTGTATCTGGAGTTGTGTTCACAGTCTCAAATCTTGGATAGCTGAAAGTCTGATCATCTGGACAACCTCAGAACATAAACCTGCTAGCAGAATAGGCAAGGGTATGCACTTGAACAGAGACATAGCTTGTTCTTTGCCTCTTGAGAGAAATAAAAGCAGGTGTGAGATAAAAGTACAATGAAATGTTCAAGCAGCTGGCATAGAACTAAAGCCTGCTCAATGCCAAAAATAGTTCTGCTATTAATAATGCATGTCAGTGATATGTCCATTTACCAATGCCCTGAAAAATTCTACTACTAGTGTTGATAAATTAAAAAAGTACTCAGTATTTTCAGAAAAAATATTTTAAGACATTGGAAATGCCAAGTGTTGATTTAACATATTATTTGGTTTATTTTTTTTAAACTTTTTAACTGAGTTTGGTCTGAGAACACATACTGATAACAGTTGGTTTTCCAGTTGCAAGATCAGCAGCTGGAATATAAACCCTCTAGGTAGTGAGTGCTTTCAAAGGAAAGCTTCAGAGTTATGAATTGGCAAGCGAGAACAAACATAAGACTGGCAAAATGGTGTAATGTTCATTATCGTGCCCCTAGACAATTCACCAAGCATTAACATGTCTGACATTAAATCACCATTACTGATTTTCAGTGTTATTAGCTTTAAATCTGTTCCCCTGAAGGATCTCTGTTCAGTGGCTTTCATACTAATATCCTGATGAAGAGGAGTCTCTATCTGAGTTTCTGTTTGATGTTGTTTTTACTAATTTCAAATCAACAGTAACTTTACCAGAGGCAGTGAAAAGAAATGAACCTGCTTTAATATTCCATGATGTTATAATGCATTTTTTTGCTACCATAACACTTAAAAAAAGGTGAAGTCAAATAGTATCTGCAACTGAGCTCATGGAACAGTAGGAGGAAGAATACTTCTAAGTTGTGTTTCAATTATATATTACTTACAAAGATTATTTATTTGTTAGACTTCACAAGGGGTAGAAAGATTAGAAAACCCAGAAGCAACACATGATTTTACTGATTCAAGTGGGACTGAATCAATGTATTGAATAAAATAATTTAACACCATCAAAATATTATTATATAGTGGTTAAAATGTGATAGGTTGCAAGACTTTTCTCCACACCTTCTGGATTGCAACGAGCAAGTCATCTGGCCTGTATATAGAATGAAAGGCACTATAAACTTATAAAGATGGTAACATCTCCAAAAGTTAGGAAGATTGCTCTGTAGACAACAGCTGTTTAGTAGATGAAGTTCCTACTGCTGAATCAATGAAACTCAAGATGTGCCATTTTAGTCCAAAAAATATTGTTTCTCAATCTATTTGTTCAATAAAGACGTAAATTAAAGAAAATTAAAAATGCTAAATCTGCTACTAGACATAAAATTAAGTTTCTCTTTATTTTCTTGTTTTATATTCAGTCCATTACATTACTAGTGAAGAAGCTAAATTGGTATTCCGATTAAATGGACTCTGAGTGTTTAATTTTTGAGAAAATATACTTTGTTATTACTTATTCATTTACACAGATACTTCAGATTTGAGTACTTACAATAATATGCAATGGTTATTATTCATATGAAGGTGATATGACGTTGTTGTTGATTGAAGGTCTCTTTCATGTATGTTAAAATTAATTTATTTTTGAGAGAACCTGACATAGTTTCTACGGTTTCCCCATTTTTAGCATTCAGTGGAAGATTATTTGTTGACTCTTTTTAGAGATACATGGCATTGTTTAATGTTAACACCATTCCTGATGTTTCCAGTGTGTGAATACTACAAGATTTATGCAAAAAGCTACATGATATTTTCTTGATAGCATGTGTCTACCTTTGTGGGGTGATGAAATAATTAATAGAATATGCTTAGACCATGACACAATCTCCAAAGACCATAAACATCAGATATTAAGGTTCTCGTGATTCCGTCATAGCTGTAAGACATTGGAAGAAGCAAGCCCTGGAGAACATGTGACCATTAGATCTTTTATTTATTGGCTATAAAGAATCAAAACAAATCATTAAGTAAAAAATTAGATGAATTTGCAATAAAGACAATGACTATTTTTCCCCTTGTACACTCTTGTATAGTCTTTATTTCTTAGGTCCTCTGGAGCACCATACAAGCTCTAGGCCCCTTCTTTTCTTGTGGCAGCTGTGATCCAGAGGGTGTCTATCCATTGCTACCAAACTTGTAAGTCCCGTTTAAGGGACAGATTCATATCTGCTACATACGTTCAGTGACACTTTTCGTAAAATAATTTTTCTTAAGACTTTCACTTTGGAAATCTCACTAGAGTGTATTCAATATAATTGTGTTGCCTGCAGGGCGAGATAAGAAATGAAACAAACATGCAGTT
Organism: Neodrepanis coruscans; assembly: GCA_013400695.1. Taxonomy (NCBI): domain Eukaryota; kingdom Metazoa; phylum Chordata; class Aves; order Passeriformes; family Philepittidae; genus Neodrepanis; species Neodrepanis coruscans. The sequence goes on along the minus strand of VYZS01076345.1, from coordinate 19,310 downwards.
TGCAGAGGTGAAGGGAGAGCACAGCTCTACTGGTTAAGTCGGTGATCCAAAAGAGGAAAATCATAATAATCTCTCCATTTTTATAAACTTCAGAGTGCACACTCATCACACTATCCAACTAAAGTCCATCTTACTACTATGTCCCATAAACATCCAACAGGATGGTCGCTTGTTACCTATCTCCACCCCAGTCCAGCCCCTGGCAGGCCTGGAAGCCTAAATCTATGTTTTGTCTTAATACCCCACTTATCTATACCGAAGAATTGTAAACACATGACACACAGGCTGTTCTTGGCCCTTAATATTCCACGTTATCCAGCTACCTAGCTAGANTATTTATTTGTTAGACTTCACAAGGGGTAGAAAGATTAGAAAACCCAGAAGCAACACATGATTTTACTGATTCAAGTGGGACTGAATCAATGTATTGAATAAAATAATTTAACACCATCAAAATATTATTATATAGTGGTTAAAATGTGATAGGTTGCAAGACTTTTCTCCACACCTTCTGGATTGCAACGAGCAAGTCATCTGGCCTGTATATAGAATGAAAGGCACTATAAACTTATAAAGATGGTAATATCTCCAAAAGTTAGGAAGATTGCTCTGTAGACAACAGCTGTTTAGTAGATGAAGTTCCTACTGCTGAATCAATGAAACTCAAGATGTGCCATTTTAGTCCAAAAAATATTGTTTCTCAATCTATTTGTTCAATAAAGACGTAAATTAAAGAAAATTAAAAATGCTAAATCTGCTACTAGACATAAAATTAAGTTTCTCTTTATTTTCTTGTTTTATATTCAGTCCATTACATTACTAGTGAAGAAGCTAAATTGGTATTCCGATTAAATGGACTCTGAGTGTTTAATTTTTGAGAAAATATACTTTGTTATTACTTATTCATTTACACAGATACTTCAGATTTGAGTACTTACAATAATATGCAATGGTTATTATTCATATGAAGGTGATATGACGTTGTTGTTGATTGAAGGTCTCTTTCATGTATGTTAAAATTAATTTATTTTTGAGAGAACCTGACATAGTTTCTACGGTTTCCCCATTTTTAGCATTCAGTGGAAGATTATTTGTTGACTCTTTTTAGAGATACATGGCATTGTTTAATGTTAACACCATTCCTGATGTTTCCAGTGTGTGAATACTACAAGATTTATGCAAAAAGCTACATGATATTTTCTTGATAGCATGTGTCTACCTTTGTGGGGTGATGAAATAATTAATAGAATATGCTTAGACCATGACACAATCTCCAAAGACCATAATCATCAGATATTAAGGTTCTCGTGATTCCGTCATAGCTGTAAGACATTGGAAGAAGCAAGCCCTGGAGAACATGTGACCATTAGATCTTTTATTTATTGGCTATAAAGAATCAAAACAAATCATTAAGTAAAAAATTAGATGAATTTGCAATAAAGACAATGACTATTTTTCCCCTTGTACACTCTTGTATAGTCTTTATTTCTTAGGTCCTCTGGAGCACCATACAAGCTCTAGGCCCCTTCTTTTCTTGTGGCAGCTGTGATCCAGAGGGTGTCTATCCATTGCTACCAAACTTGTAAGTCCCGTTTAAGGGACAGATTCATATCTGCTACATACGTTCAGTGACACTTTTCGTAAAATAATTTTTCTTAAGACTTTCACTTTGGAAATCTCACTAGAGTGTATTCAATATAATTGTGTTGCCTGCAGGGCGAGATAAGAAATGAAACAAACATGCAGTTTGCAGAGGTGAAGGGAGAGCACAGCTCTACTGGTTAAGTCGGTGATCCAAAAGAGGAAAATCATAATAATCTCTCCATTTTTATAAACTTCAGAGTGCACACTCATCACACTATCCAACTAAAGTCCATCTTACTACTATGTCCCATAAACATCCAACAGGATGGTCGCTTGTTACCTATCTCCACCCCAGTCCAGCCCCTGGCAGGCCTGGAAGCCTAAATCTATGTTTTGTCTTAATACCCCACTTATCTATACCGAAGAATTGTAAACACATGACACACAGGCTGTTCTTGGCCCTTAATATTCCACGTTATCCAGCTACCTAGCTAGAGTGAATTCCTCAGATCTTAAGTATATTCCCTAAGGCGTCAGTTGAAGTAGCACAAACATGGACTATTGCTACATGCATTCCCTCGGCCAGTGAGAGATCAGCTGACAAAGTAAGACTGCCATTAACAAAGTTAGTCAATTCTCTATGTTTTCCTCAGGGAGTGGTATTAGTCCAAGCACAGGCAAGTGGATTGAGAAAGAAAGTATCTACAGTTATAGAGAGAGACCTCCTGAGGTCTTAAGACTGAATGAATATTCTTGTAGCCTGCTATAGAGGTCTTCACTTCTGCTCACATTTCACGTTGCTATTCTTATAACTGATTTTTTTCCTCTGCTTATGTGTTCTGTTTCCTTGAATTATATAGATATTACATTACTGTGAATCTGTACAACTGCCACATTTCACTTGAGGACTGCCCATTACTGTAGGGAACATAGGCACAATTTATATAGAAATATGGTTGGTATAGGGCAAATTCCTCACTGACTGATGTGCAGCAGTCTCACAGTACCTGAGCAGCACAAGCAGAACCAGTTTGCTCGTAGTAGTCAGTTTCATTCAAGAGTCTAGATCACCAAGCATGCCCATCATGATGAGCAAGATTTGAGGTCAAGCCAGGAACCTGAACCAGAAAGTCATGATCAGGATATGCACATCTAGAAGAGCAAAACTTGTTATATGGGCAGTGGTGAAGCATTAATGCTGCAACTCTCTTTTCCTATTCCAAACATCAAGACTATTACTCTCAGCTGAAGATGCCACGGGAAATAAAATTAATTAGTCTTGGGAGTGCAATTATATTATTTTTGACAGTCTCCTCTGGGATGCTGTTCCCATATCTTCTGCCCAGATACAATCTCTTTATTTTCAAGCCTCTGAGTAACAGTGAAAAAAACAGAGAAAAAAAATCTTGTCTCACCACCTGTCTGGTGAGGCACTTTCCATTTTGCCATCTTCACTGTATCTGTTTATGCTGTAGTCCTGTGTTATCCTGCTCTCAAGCCCACAGGATAGCAGAAACACAATTTGGCCACGTGGTGAGTACGTAAGAAAAACCCTCCATCTTCTGCTGTCAGCAGGACAGAGCTCTTTCCTTGTCAGCAGGAAATCTGTCTTCATCTTCTATTGTTAGGAAAACCTGAAACCTGAGCAACCTGAACCACTACTGCCTTGCCACCATGAACACATGAATGAGCTGGCAAATATCATTTTCACTTTCCATTTCTAATGTAGCTCGAAAATTTTTAATAATATTGCCATCCAGCACCAGATTTGCTAGTAGATCCAAATCTTCCCTGCAGCCAGCTACTCTGCAGCCTGACGCAACAACATACAGTAATACCTAGACAGCCAGTTTGCACACATGCATATGCCTGATGTAATTTTATGCTTCATTACTCAGAGATTTTGCTCTGCATGACTTCCCCCCTCTTCCCTCAATGACCCCAACACCCCCTTCAACCAGAGAGACTGTCAACTAGCTGTGCTGGTTTTGGACAGGAAAATGTACAAGCCCAATCAGCATATATACAAGAAAGCAGAAAACACAGACAGAACTCATGTTCTCTCCCTAAAAAGCATTTCCCAGACTCCGTGAATTCATTTTTTTTACTAGTATCTGAACAAATATCATCAAATTTCAAAGAGACAATGGACACAGCCTGTGACAGTCACATACCTCAATTTTCACAATGTGAGGTAGAGGTAGCCTTTTCTGCTTTCCGTTTAGTTGGGTCAGCTTTGTATCCCAGTGATACCATCTTCATCATATTGGGACTACAAATCTGTAGAGCAAAGAGGTCTCACAGGTAACTATCAAACCCTTTTTTGAAATTCCTTCCCAGACAAAGTTGCCTTTTTGCTGTAGCATTCTGGGAGGTAACAACATGAATTGCACAGTGTCCTGTTGTCCCAGTTTAGGACAATATTAGGTTTATCAACAGACAAGAGACGTACAGGGAAGGCAACAATTTATTAAATATATATATATGGAGGGAAATGATGGGTGTAATTGCCCTCTTATGGCCAGCAGGAGGTGCTGTGGGTCCCGCTGAAACATGAATAGTGCAGTTGCTCTCTTATGGCCAGGAGGGGGCCCTGTGTGTCTCTCCAGAGACACGGAGGGTGCAGTTACTGTCTTACGGCCAGCAGGGACGGGGTCCGGGAAACACACCCACCCACACACAGACACACACAGTGTAACCCGAGAAGGGAAGGGGAAGAAAATGCAGGGACGCTCCCAGAAAAAAAGCCCCCCCTGCCCTTGCTGTGGGAAAAAGCTAGCAGCGCCTTGCTCAGGGGCCAAGGGGAAAGAGGAGGGCCCCCCCACCTCGAGAACACAGGAGAGGCTTAGAGGTGGGCACCCACACACCAGAATATCCATAGAGGAAGGCTGCAATGTCTCAGAGGGGGTGCGTCTGTGAAAAGGTTCTCCTAAGGGGTCTTCTCAGGCAGGAAAAGAAAAAGCAGTGGCAACCTTAGGAAAATCCATGGGGAAAAGGTAGAGAACAGCGAGGTCCGTGGTATCCTCTGGGTTATGCAGTGTTGAGTAGAGGCACCCTGCTTCCAGCTGCAGAGTCCAGGAGAAAAGAGAGCGAGCACTGCTTCCCGCAGGTTTTTATAATCCCAGTCCCTTCCCAGAGAACCTTGAAGGGACCCAAAGGGCAAATGGGAAATCCAGGCAGAGGTAACCTTGGTAACCTGGCCACTCCAGAGGTCCCACCCCTCCTCCCAGCTTAACCAAAACTGGGCATGGGAAAGGAGTTATTTTTTCTCTGTCTTCCCCTGTGGTTTAAGCCAAACCACTACACCTGTATATAGTACTGTGTGTGGCATCAACAGGTCTGAGCTCAGTGGCAGGCAGGCATTGCTGCAAGAGGGAAAATATGGTGACATTCTATTTTGGAAAAGGTATCATAATGGTCCAGGGCCATCTCAACTCAAAAGATTATGGAGTATATCAAAGACTCAAAAGCATTCAGTGAGAAGGCCAAGTTCAGATTTGACTGGGTTTTTTTGAAAAAAAAAGGGCCAGAGCCACTTTAGTATAGGCGGGTTCATTTACCAGATACACAAATTTACAATATGCATGCAATTTATTCTAAATATGAAGAAGCTAGTTAGATAAGATATACTCTCCTCTTGGATGTTGCACCATTAACAATGAATTCATTGTGAACTGCTCAGCCTAGTTTTGCAGACCTCTGAGATTGGAATAATTGAATAATATACTAGCTCTTTATCTGTGGCATACCAAATCCTTAGAATTCACCAAGATCTCATGGATGAGTTAATCCCTGATTACAAATATGCTCTAGTCTTGAGAAAAGAAGACTGAGAGGGAATCTTATCAATGTATACAAATATCTTAAGGCAGGTCTTAAGAGGATGTGGTCAGACTCTTTTCAGTGGTGTCCAGTGACAAGACAAGGGACAATGAGCACAATCTGAAATATAAGAAGCTCTGTCTGGATACAAGGAAAAAAAATCTTTACTGTGAGGGTGGCAGAATACTTGAATAGGCTTCTCAGAGAGGTTGTCTCTTTCTCTGGAGATATTCAAAACGTGCCTGTATGTGTTCGTGTAAAAGATGCTCTGAGTAAACCTGCTTTAGCAGTAGAATTGGGCTAGATGATCTCCAGAGATCCTTTCCAATACCAACAACCATTCTGTCATTCTGTGGAATCACAGAATATTATTACAATCTAGTTCAAAGAATTAGGTCTCAGCACTTTATAGTCTGTGATTAGCATACAAATTTCATTATTGTTGCTAAGATGAAAAAGTTATGATTAAAAATACAGCGGTACAAAAAATAAAGAAAATGAAAGCATTTTTTTCAAAAATGTATGATTACAAGATAAATGTAACTTGAGATTGAAATCATGCAGTTTTCTAAAACATAATTATCCAAAAGTCCAAATGGTAGGAAAAAGCCTGAGTGGATAAGTGATCTTTATTTTGCATCCTGCAATGTTAACTACAGTTTCTTAAATATTAGCATTCTGTTTTGGTTTGTGTACTGAACAGGAGAAAATAGAGACAAACTTCAACAGACCTGCTTTCACTTCTGCAAGTTAACTATATAAAACTTCCCTAAAATCACCTGATTATTTACCAGTACTTTTCTGTCATGATTTTTTTTTAATAAAATGTAACTACTGTTTTATCTTTCTATATAGTATATTTAAATAACATGAACTGTACGAAAGAAGTGGGGAAAAAATATTAACAAGAAGGAAAATAACTTTTCCCTTTAAGTTCTAGTGGTCCCTAAGGTTTGCATTTCAATCTCCAATAGGAAAAATTGACTTCCTGTCCCCAGGAAAACAAGAAAATCCATTATATTGCTAGAAAATATGAATAGTTTAATCTTTTTTCCATTTTAGCCAAGGGGTTCATTCTGATTGTTAAGCAGCTCATTGTAAAGCCCATTGTTTCCTCAAAATTTTCCATCGAGTCTCCAGGTTTTATATTTCATACTGTCAGACTTAAGTTTGTGAGAGAAGTGTATATTTTCTCATTTTCATCTCAAAATGTGCAAACACTAGATAGCAGAGTAATAGCCACAGCTCTGATGGTATTTCTGTCTGATTATTGCCTTGGACACTGCTAAAGTTTAAAATCCTCATAATTATACAGGCATCTTCATGTATGTTATTTTACTACAACTTCTTTTCTCTCTGTAGCTTTTTCTTCTTCTGTTTATCTTTTTCATTTATTAAATATCAGCTTCTGTATCATCCTGTATTTTTATTATACATTGAATATTATATATTGATTATAAGTTAATTTTAAAAGCCTTTTTAAAATACAGACTCCTGTGAGCTACTTGTGGTTGCTTTGGTTCCTTTTGTACAATTTGTGAAATTGATTGTGACACATGTGGTTCAAACTTGTACTCTGAGGCATATCAGGGAGTGCTGCATGTCACCAGCAGTAACTAAAAGTCATTTCTACTTTCCTCAATCCTTTTGGTGCTGCCTCTACCTCCAGCTGATGCAGACAAAATTGAGAACTTTTGTGTTATCTCTTGAAGGTTTAGAAATGTGCAAAAAAGCATTCAGGTCATTTCATGGACCTGTTCTATTACAGGGTCAACATTCATGGGGTAAGGAAGACATTGGTGCTTTCCAGTTCCCTCCACTTAACACAAGTTTAAAAAGATACCGATGTAAAATTTTAATAATAGCAACTGAAATAGGCAATACAGGTCTAAATGTTTGGAAATACATAGTTATAAGTGACTGAAAAGCTATGCTTAATCTACTTAAAATAGGGCGATGTATTTAAAGTCTTGTCTTGTCTGTGAAGTATGACAGATTAACAATTAATTCCTCCTTCTACATAACTGGTTTATCCTTCCAGACTCTAAGTAATTTTGTTCTTTCTACCTAAGGGGCAGTCTGATCATCTGTTTAACTAGTTTGAAGTCATTTCTCTTCAACAGCTACATGAAGTCTTTTCTTTACATCATCTCTTGCACTTTAATAACTAGCTAACTATTATTTGCATCAATGAAGTTTAGGGTTCTTGTTCTGTGTTTGGTGCCTCTTTATCAAGTTGTAGTCAGAAAATTATTTTTTGCTGAACCTTTTGTGTTAAACTGTGTATTAAATGGAAAGCTAATACAAACAACAACAGTTTCTAATCATTACTAGAGTTCTTTACTGAGACGAGTTGACAGCAATCAGACACTTGAAGTGATAGCAGATTAAGGTGTCAGCTCACAACCTCTTTCACTTACACAGATATGACAACATAATCTCACTGAACATTTTTCTGCCAAACATGTTTTAATCATACAGTAAGTATATTACCAACCTCCCTCCCCCCAAAACAAACAAACAAAAAAGAAAAAACACCCAGAGAAATCTACTTCGAGAAATATTTTACTAATTTCCATAAAAACTAGACTTTGCATCAGAATAGAGAAAATTCTTGGCTTTAAATCCAAAAATGGCATCTATATTTAGAGCATTGACCGTGTAAGAAGAGGGCAGCAGCACTGTCCAGTGGTAAACTTCCTTCTCCAATTTCTTGCTAGTCGAGGACTAAAATGTGGACCTTACTGCTAGTTTGCTCAGTTATCACAAGAACCTGGTGATACTCTAGAACAAGTATATTTCTCCCACCTGTCTTGACATGTACAGAGGGGTAGCACATCAAGACCTTCATCCATTTTTCATAAAGGAAGAAACACCATTTAAAGCCATCCATGTGTTAGGGAGGACCATTGAAGGAATACCCTTCAATATCTGCTGTATACAGACATATAAGCAATATGAAAAAACATAGCCAAGTATAGAAATTGTGAGAAGGTTGTATGCCTGTAATGTTACTGGTTACAACGGCAATATCATCTTTTGACTTTCCAGACAACTGTTCTTTCTGTAATGCAGTAATTTTGTTTTTGAATATAGAGACTGTATTTCAATTATGAAGTTATAGTCCTAAGAAACAGATGTTCCCTTCCATTTACATATCTACAGTACCCATACAGACAAGAAGTAATATTATGAGTCATTTTTCAAGTCTGGTAGCTTCAAAATGAAGGGAGTTGAAAAAATTATTGAGGTGAAAAAACAGCTCCAAAAAAAATCCAGGTTAATAAGAACAGATGAGTAACAGCAGTAACAGGCACCGTTATAAAAGAGAAAATACTCAATATAGGCTTCTCTTACATTCATATTTCAGATAATTCTTTAACACTGATTTTAGGCATAAGAAGGAGAAAAATTCAGTGTATCTCTGCTATGTCTTTTATGTGTCTGTGTGTACAATACTGCCCAATTCTTATTACAAGGAATATAACACATAATCTAGACTTATGAGAACTAGAGGAAGAGCACATAATTATTTAGGCAACATGAATGAAATAAACACTTGCCTTAGGACTTACTAAGACTATTTTTTATTTTCTTTCCTAAAAGTTAAAAAAAACCTTTTAATTTTTTCTTTCCTTTCAATGGCTTAACTTTCTAAAAATCTCGCCCTTTTGTATAGTTTATCTTTTCTTCCTCATCTTTTTGTTCTCTGCTTTATATCTGATATCTAATGCTGACCTTCGTTTAAAGTCAGCACTGTGTTAGTCTTTCCTTCACAAATAATGCTGAGTAGCGTATTTTAACAAAATAAAGAATTTTGCAGCAATCCATTAACTTCTTACAAAGGACATGAAACGCTTCATACACTAATGAATGTCACTGAAGAGATAAAAAGGAAATGCATTTTTTTCTTCCACTTCAGAACATACGTGTGCCTTTGTCATCTCAAGGCCACAAATCAAGCTTTTGTCAGATATAAATAAGGAAATTGTTTCAAAATTAAAACTGGCAGGAAAACCAGACATTTTACAACAGAGTCCTCTCTAAGAATTAGTGTAAGATTATCTGTATGACAATAACTGTGCTAATGAAGAGCTATCATTTAGTGTCAGAGGAATTTTTTTTGTATAAAAACTTTCAATCACAGAATCATAGAATAATTTAGGTTGGAAAAGAAGAATAAGATCAACCATTAACTCAACATTACCAAGTCCACAACTAAGCTGTGTCTTTTACGTCCCTAAGCACTACATGTACACATTTTTTAAATTTTTTTACTTTTACTTTAAAAATATATAAGGCTCCGAAAATTCACACACCAAATCTATTAAAAGTCTTCAGTTCTTCCAATACTTTAAGAGAGAGTGTAAGGGAGATGATGATGCACATATTTCTCAAGAGGTCGAAAATAATAAGATTTTACTAGCAAATAATAGAAAATAAAGGAACCTGGCAAAAGTTTAAAGGGCAACATTCATCCAAAATAAAACATTCCACAAAGCACTGATATGCTAGCCCATATAACTTAGCAAAATCCAACCCATCCAGCTTTAAGTTACCCAAAACATTAAGAAAGGAAATTAACAGAAGTTAGAAAAGAGAGAGAGAAAAAGAGAGAATTATAGATAGCACCCAGATTCCTGTGCAAGTCCAGCTTCCATGTGTCCAAATGGCAGGGCTCAAACAATATTGAAAGCACAAGTTGCTGATTGTATGCACTTTTTCCACCTATGGCCACACCCCTTGGCCCCAGGCAGGACTTTCAGTGTGCCAGCCAGTCCAGGACTGGGTCAGGGGCTGCAGAGATGTGGTATAGGCTGTGCTCCCAGTGTGCCAGTGGCTGACAGGTGCCTCAGGGCTGTCCAAGGAGAATCCAATGGGCTGGACAGGGTCAGGGCACTAACACACATTTGTGAAATTTGACCTGTTCTTTCCATCTGCCACACACACATTGAGGCAATAATTAATATAAAAATCCAGGGTTTCACAGTATCTAACTCTAACCTCCCTATCACAACTAGTGTCTTCATCTCCCATCACTTATTTTTAAGAAGAGACTGGCACCCACCACACTACAATCTTTTTTCAAAGAGCTGTTGAGAGTGATAAGGTCCATATATGAAGAAAATACATGAAATTGTGCTCTTTTTTTTCTGTCTAACCTCATCTGAGTAAGATTATTAAAAGTTACACACACAAAATATATAGAATTCCAATAGAGATTTTCACTTTGCCATAGATAACAGACAGCTATCAATATAAACTCAGTAATACTAAGTAAAAGTTTTTCTTCAAGTAGATAGTATATCCTCTGTGATTGAAAATATTTTGGTTCAAGTTGTTCTAGTGTCTTAAATTGTCAGATAAACCTGTACTATCTTTTGGATTCTTCATTCTTGAGGGGATTGAAAACAAGGAATCCCTTTTTGGATATGGAAGACATACAAAAGTATTGGTGACAGAGTGGTTCCATTATAAACAAAAATGTACATCTGTATCAAACATTTTCTAGAGTTCTTACTATCATCTAAAAACTGAGCACATTGCATTGTACGCTGCAATTCTTTCTGATGCACTAAGGTCTTAAAACTGCCTTAGGAAAGCCTGTGCTGATTCTCAACTTATCAATTCTGTTTAAATACCATTCATCTCTGTTTAAATGTTCAAAACTATTGTCAGAATGGGATAATGAGAACTGCACTTTCATAACATAATGCTCTGTAGAGGTGAAATATTTTTCCAAGGTTGACTGCTTAAAGTTAATGAGAAATTACTTGTGCTTAAAATATCCACTCAATAGATAGGACATTGCATGATGAGTGTCTAGCCCAGAAAGTGAGACAGCAGCTGAGTTTACAGTATAATTTTTTTTCTGGTAGAAAAGAACAGTGCTGACTGTGCAAGTGACACTCACCTTTACAAGAAAGCCACATTTTCATGGATGCTTTAGTTCTGGCATTTTTCCTCTAATATGTTATTGAATAATGAACCAGACAGTGAGAGATAACTTGATCCTCAGAGAAGAGAAGCAATAGAGTGAACAGTAAAATCTGTGAATCTAGATAAAGCACCTCACTACCTAAGGACATTGTTTAAAAATGGTTTATAAAAGCAACATGATCCTTACTGAAGCTAGATATTTGCAGGAAGAGAGGGTCTAATTCTTACTGATGCTGAGACCCGATTTTTTTGGTTGTATTGCAAATTTATCACCTTTTCTGCACATGTGGTTTTGTCAGGAAATGTCTTGGTCTTTCCATGTGTGGTGGTTTTATCACAAATTCAGCTATTTTGGAGCAGAGACTCTGAGAGAAGTCACAAACACACCTCAAAATGAAGAAAACACACAAATATCACAGTTTATTTTGCACAAACACAAAAACCCAACAAATAAAGTGCAAAACAGACAAACAAATTAAATTTTCCAGGGCCCGCGTTTGAGGTGAGGATGCTCTGGAGATAGTGCTTGTCTCTCTCTCCCTCTGGGCCCGGCTGAGAGACTCCGGAGTAATTAGAAGGGAGCACGTGGTCTGAAGATCCCCTTAGCTGCGAGCCTCTGCCCGGTTTTGACTGGGGGAACAACTCAAGAAAAATTATAAAAAACTGCGCACCCCCTCCCTCCCTCCCTTAGCCCAAGGAGAGATTTAGTGCTGAAAAAGGGGAAGATGTGGTCTTCGGCCCCTGGGGAATAGCTGCAAGGTAACCCCCAGGTCACCTG
>VYZS01076344.1:12828-26068 GCA_013400695.1 Neodrepanis coruscans | reverse complement strand
GAACACAGCTAATTTCAACTGGCTGCAGTAGAATCATTGCAGGACACAGCTGAGCCCATCGGCCAAGCTGGTGATGTCTTGGGGAAAATTTATCTTCTTAAAAGACTAAACACTGCATGGGCATTGAGGACTGAGATCTATAAAAAAGTGTAAGAACCAAACATGTGAACACCAAGACCACAGAAGGGGAAGGATGTGTTCCAGACTACAGAGTAGAGATTCCTCTTCAGCCCTTAGGGAGGTCCACACCAGGGAAGGTATCCATACTGCAGCTTGTGGAACAGCAGGTGGATCTTTTCTGAAGGAACTGCCAAATTTGAAACCCCATGCTGGAGCAGATTCTTTTGATAGGTCCTGCAGCTCGTGAAGATGGGCAAATATTTCACTGCAGCCTGAGGAGACTACCACACCAGAGTAGATATCTGTACTGTGGCCCATGGGGGATCCATGCTGCAGAAAACTTATCCTGAAGGAATGTATATCATGCAAGGGACCCACAATGGAGTTAGGAAAAGGTGGGAGGAGGACAGAGCTGCAGAGAGGAACACTTATGTGCTGTTGCTAGCTACCTTTTCCCCATTCTCTCAGTCCCACTTGAAGCAAGGATGTAAAGGAGTAGGGAGTAAAGGACTGAAAGGAAAAATGAGTGGCTAGTGGTGGAAGATGCTTTAGTTTTTTTCTTTGTTTCTCAACTTCCAAATCTATTTTAACTGGCAATATATCAAACTAATTTTCCAAAATTTGAGTCTGTTTTGCCCATGAAAATAATTTGTAAGTGGTCTCCCTGTCTTTTCTTCAATTAGTTTTTTTCTTCTTATTTTCTCTTCTTGTCCTGTTAAGAAATGAGAGAGCAGCTGGGTGGGTGTTGAGGTTTAACCCCAGCTGGCAGATAAGAACCATGCAGCTTCTTGCTCATTCCCGCACAAGCCCTTCCCCTCCTCCCCCTCCCTGGGTGGGAAGGAGAATTGGAAAGAAAAGGTAAAACTCACGGGTTCAGGTAAGAACAGTTTGATAATTGAAACATCATCGTCATCATAATGAAAAGGAGAGAGAGTAACAAAACCCAAGAGAGACAAGTGATACAATTGCTCACCACTCGCTGATGGGGCTGTCCCTGAGCAGTGATCAAACTGGCAAACTCCCCCCAGTTTATATACTGGGCATGATGCTATATGGTATAGAATATATCTTTGAACAATTCGAGTCAGCCATCCTGGCTGTGCTCCTTCACAGCCTTTTGTGCATCTCCATGCTATTAGAGCATGAGACACTGAAAAGTCCTTGACTTAGGATAAGCATTTTTAGCAACAACCCAAACATTACTGTGTTACCAGCATTATTCCCATACTAAATCCAAGAAACACAGCACTGTACCAGCTGAGAAGAGAATTAATTCTGTTGCATTTAAAACCAGGCAAGTAGGGGATCTGACAGCCAGCTGAGGTCAACACATCATTCCTAGGAATTTTTGAAACTTTTCTATTCAGCTGTCTTTGATAATAGAGCATCTTGGATTTCAGTTGCAACAAATAAAATCTTCAATAGGCTTTGATTGTATTAGGCACTTTGACAATGCAGTTCACCAATAGAGATGCACATTTTAACACCTAGATTTAGGCATCTACAGGATGAAAATTAATTTTACCTCATTCAGCTAACAATGCAGAGATATAATAGCATACAATCTTCCTTGAAATCTTCCTTGGCGAAAGAAAGCTAGCCAAGAGAATGGATATTACACTTTGAAGATGTCAAATAAAATCCTTGAAAATTAAATGCTTGTTTTCTAACACATCATGAAGTAACTAGAATCTCTTACTGAATAAAAGCCTGCTAAAGAATTACAGTTAGTTAAAAAGATAAAATGCAAATGTAGATGCCATTATTACATAATCAGGGGAAACAAACATTTTATACTATGCAAGGGAAAAAAGATAAATTCTTCTTCTCATTCTTTTTACCTATAAGAGAAAGAAAGTACTGGAAATATTTTTGTTTTCATTTTTCTCTCTGCAAAGGAATGTCAGGGCAACCATGCTGTAATATGCTAAAGCCCTGGTCTGCCATGAAGAGGAAGTGTTCTTTTAGGACATTGTCTCTGTTTCTGGCCTGCAGAGCAGGTTCAGAAACCAAAATATCTGTCTGCTTATGAAACCTCAGGAGGACTATGATTAATTTCCTTCTTCTAGTAAAATCTTGGCATATCATTACATAAAATGGGAATACTAATTAGCTGTTTTCTCAGTTTTTCTCTGGTTCTCTAGCTGGTACCAGCTGTATACAAATCCCAGATTAGACAATTGCAAACTAATTTGCCCATAGGGAAATTTTCTTTGTAATCCCACCAATTAGAAACTGATTTATGTTCTCAAGTTTTTTGTTGTTTTTTTTTTAAATATATATATATCTCAATTTCAGTTATATATGTGATTTCTCTTGCATAAGACTTTCTTTTTTTTTACTGATTGGGTATATGAATAGGTGAAAAGATTAATTTATGTTTAAACTTGAAAATAAATTAATAAACTTCAGTGTCTCACACTGTCTAAAAAAATTCTATACACATTACATACAAGAGTGGATAGGTATCCTGGAAAGTAAATAATCAAATCAGACTTGGGCTGAAAAGAATGTTGCTCTGTTGTGGGTTGAAAAAGAAAGTTCCCTCAGCTAAACCATTTTTCCCTCCCCCCCGTCTTTTCCCTCACTTTTTAGGGACAGGGAAAGGGCTTTTTTGAGCTTTTTGGAGGTTTTTTGAAGGATTTTCGAAGTAGAGGGAGAAAGGGGCTGCTTTAAACGGTCTTTCCTGTGTGTTTGGGGCAGGTTGCCATGGCAAGGGTAGCGAGTATGAGAGGGGGTGGGACCATCCTGTCCTGGCGCAACCCGCAGACTGCAGGGACGGGGCCAGTCCCCGGTGTGGCCATGTGCTCCGCACGCGGCCACTGCCTTCCCCGTTCCTGGGCTGGTTCCCCCTGCACAGCTGCACCCAGGCACGGTGCTGGCAGTGGTGCGGGAACTGGCGGGCACAGCTCGGCCCCAAGTCCAGGCTGTGGTGGGGGTGCACCTGCCACAGCCCGGCAGTTTTCCTGGTGCGGCGGATGGGGTTGCCCCCGTCCCATCTCTGGTAGCATGGCATTGCCAGGCACCACCAGGCCCCAGCTCGAGCCGGCTTGGCGCTCCGCACATGTGCATTGGGTCTCCCGTGTGCATGGGGTGGAGCAGGGCTGTCAGTGGCCCCCTTGGAGCTGAGGAGCCGCCATGGCGTACGGCCGGGGTTGGCACAAGTTGGGGCGGCCCGGTGGTGGTGCCGGGATGCCCTGGGATGCTGGGCAGGTCCTATGGTGGGGGGGGGACCCATGTCCCATGGCCTGGAGTTGGCCACATGGTGCCGTGCCACCATTTTGGCTTGTAGTGGAACCTCTTGCTAGTGGTGGTTCCCAAGCGCTGACCGTCCAATCCAAAGGCGACTTGTGCCCGGGAAGCGCTCTGTGACTGCGCGAGATTGGTCTCCTATAAAAGGGCGAGCGCAGCAGCCATCTTTCCCTTTCAGGATCGGCAGTGGTGGAGACAACATCTCTGGTCATCTCCACACTGAGTTTTTCCAGCGGCGTGGGTGGAACGGCGACTCCAGCAACAGCGGCGGGGGCTGAAGACCACATCTTTCCATCAGCGGTGGTATTCTTTCCTGGGGAAAGGGAGGGTGGGCGGTTGCGGTCCTTTAATTGTCCCGATGTTTTTCAGGAAGCTCTGGCAAAGACCCAGCGCTACCCTAGCATTTTTCCCCATCAGCTGCTGGCCCCAGAAGAGATTAATTTGTCTATATTTGCATTTTTATTGTCCTTTTTTTGTGTGTGTAAAATAAACCTTGTTATTTGTGTTGGGTTTTTTTGATGTGTGCTGCTTCTATTGGATCTCTCTTGTCAGTACCTCGCCTCCTAGTGGTAAAACCACAACATGTTCATCACCAGATTCATATCACCCTAAAATGAGTTTCCTGTAGCAAAATAAGTAAGCAGTGTACATCATTGATCAAGTATCATCGAATATGTATATATGTATATATGTATATATGTATATATGTATATAAGTATTTTAAGAAAACTGTAAAAAGTTAAGCAGAGTTGAGAGGGTCTAAAAGTAAGAGCATTATCCACTTACCAAAATGAAGATTAAAAAAGATCATATATAATGTGCACTATATATAGAATAGCTAGAGGATCTATTTATAGACCTCTATATTCTAGAGGTCTATAGTATAGACCTTTGTAAAAGGAGTTTCCTGTTGAAGGTCAAAAGATCTTTTCTAGTTAGCAGGGAAACCATTATAAAACCTAATGGCCTCCAACTGAAATAAGCAGAGGTTTTCCTAGAATGTAAACCTTTCATAGTGAAAGTAGTTAAGGCTAGAATAGATATTCTAAAGGTATGGGAATTTCTTCACAACTTAAAATCTTTAAAATAATACCAGATAACTTTCTGATATGTTTTAATTTACCAACAAATTAATAGCTAAGTATACAAAGATATCAAATTAGTATAATCCATTGGTTTGAAAGTCCTCTATTTTTCCCCCTCTTGAATGAGTTTAATTTAATATCCATTGAAATAACAGTCTTGCCAGTGATTTTATAGTCCCCTGTCTTGTCTCTAGTACAAGTATTCCTTTTACATATTACAACACAATTAAAAAGCATTTGTGAAATAATAATTTTATAGAAAGATTCAAAAAAATTTTTGCAGAATCCAAGCAATCTTAAAAATTATTACTTGTTCAGCCTACTTGTTCTTTACTATCTGGTTCTCACTAGTTTCTTTCTAATGAGATTCCAAACAACTATATTTGATCTGGAGTATTCTTTCTGCTTTATTACACTTATTTTACTTTTTTTCTTCGGAGAAAAAAATTGACATTTTGTACTTCAGAAGTTAAATTTAACTTCTTCCTCACCACACTGTTTGCTGGATTAACTGTGCTGACTTTGAAGGCCCTTTGAATATAGAGCAGTGAATTACAGATTGATTGGCAAACTACAGCATAGATCTCTATCTCAGAAGCTATTTCAGGTCCAGACTTGTTTCATCTTGTAGAAAAAGAAAAATCAGCTGAAAACCCAGGAAACACTGTGAAAGCAATTGATAGTTTTATGCTCAACAGTGACAGTAGAAGTCTCAAGTATTTTTACCCACAGTTAAAATGTAATGTCTCTATGACATGCACTGTTTACCTTTTTTGTTCTTCATTATGGTTAGGAAGCCACAGAAATAATACTCCATTTAAAGATATAAAGCAGTTAGTATTTCAAAGACTAGATCTCTGAAAATATAAAGTCTTTTATGTCTCACATATTCAAGCCTTCTACTGTCATCACCAAAGTAGGAAACAGATTTACTTAAAATCTGAGATTATAATAGACTCCAGTCCCTCTATTCCCTAACTGGTTACAGTAGTACAACATATGACATTATAATTCCTATGATGTCATCTTCCTATAACTCTGAGAGATAATGCAGTATAGGCACTCAAAAAAAAAAATTATCTGCATTTATTGAAACTGTCAGACATATTTTTAGATCAATGACATATTTTTAGATCAATGACATATTTTTAGATCAATGACTATTCGGCCCATTCTATTACTTTTCTAAAATGTAAATTTAAATTTAAATATGACTGAAGTTGTAGACTAAGTTCCAGGCTTCCTCATGATGGGATGTATCCTGCTTGTATTCCAAATCCATGTTACAGCAAGAGCCAGATGCAAACCAGTTTCTAGTTATGTGAACACACAACATGAACTCATGAAAGGAAAATCCTGACAGCACAAAATGCTGTAATGTAAACCAGGAACACACTGCAAATACTTTCATTCTGTTTGGATACAGCTTTTAACAGCAATATCATGCAGACTCCTGACTGTGCCAATGTAGAATTGACAGAATTTTTACTACTGAATTTACTAGAACCTAATTTGAATTCAGAAGCTGTGATTAAATTTCTCAACAGGAAAAAAGGCTTTAGGGTCAAGTGGTAAAAGCTTGGTTGGCATCCATATTGATGAAAATTTATGTTGGAATGGTCAAGCTAGAGAGTCTCAACTAAGCAGAGTAGGCAGTCAAGCTCCAGATATACTTGGTATTCTTTCATGTAAGTCTACAGATGTAACTATAGTTACTTTTGTTCAGTTTGAACTATGCTTAAAATTCAAAATATAGACAAGGTGGAAGTTAGTTCAAAAGGAAACTTTCTGTCAGGAAAGAGAGACGGCAGTGTAGTATAGCAGTACATTAAAAATTGAATCATTGTTACTTCTGTTACTGAATGTACTTCCTCAGGCAAGGCAATTAACTTCTCTAGGTATCAGTGCACCATTCATAATGAGGGTGAGTAGTTACTTTACAGAAATTTCTAGGATTTTTTTTAAGTTAACACAAGAACGGTCCTGCAGGAATTTAGAAGAAGTCTTAGAGAAGTCTTGTTATTACTCCTTACGAATTGTGAGCATGAATCTTATTTGTGATTGACAGCTGTTACTAACATATAAGTCATGTTTTTTCACTATTCTGTTAGAACAAGAAAGTATACTCTTAAAAGCATCAGAAAATCTCAGAAAAATTCTACTCCAAAATTAAGCTAAATAGAAGCATGAGCCTGACACAAGATTTTTCATGAAGGCTTTTAGGATGGCTTTACCTTGTTGTCTTCTGTGAATAAGTTCATTCAGCCATAATTTGTCCAGGTTTACTATGTCTTTCAGCTACATCAAAGTGCAAAGTTGTTGTACTCCTCATAACTGCAGACAATTATTTTAGTTTTTCTTTTGAAGACTGTTGCTCGCTACACTGAACAAATTCTCCAATTTGGAAAGACTATCCAAGAATTGTGGAAGTTTATACTAAATTAATAGGAAAAAATAAAAGAAACTATGTTTTTCTCTTTAATAGAAAAAATCTTACTTGCATTATAACATATGGGGGCAGAGGATGGGATACAACGTATTGAACTAAGGCACCAATCTTATTTTTAAATTTTAGGTTCCCTTTTTCCCCACCTGAAGAAGTTTGAGATTGATCAAAAGTTAGAGGGCAGCAGACCTCGAAAATTTTCTGAGGAAAATTCATTTTAGCAAAGCCTAAGCAAATAGCTGTAGTCCTACTGTTTTGTTTTGGGGTTTTTTAGGCATCTATTTCCATCCACTGACTATTCTACATCCACACAATTCTTTCACACTGCCAAAGAGCTCTAAGAGAATATATGTAATTTCCTGCCATTTCTATTAGATGCAGTTCCCTTCAAAGCTTTGTTTTCACGTGATATCTAGAGGAAGAGATGTACTGGAGGATTTTCCAGGGCATGCTCTCACATTGACAAGAACCTGATAAGTTACACTAATTGATGAGGATGTGCAAAGTGTAAGAGTGTTTCAGATTGGGATGATAGATGAGCCAACAACCAAAACATAGTCTGTCCTATGTCACTAATTTTGTTCTTAAATCTCCCTCTTTATCTTATGTGTGTGAATCTGCAAGGACCCAATGCCAGCTACTGCCATGACCAGAATTAGTGTATTTAGTGCCAGCTGCTGGAATCACATCAGGAGTGTAGGTGTTCCCAGTCTATAATGCCAGCAATCAGAACGAGTGAGTGCCTCACTGTCAGGTACCAGAGTAAGTGGGGTCTCAGTCCCAGATACTGGGGTGGGAAAGATGTGTACACTGAAAGCCAACATTTGCAGAAGCCAGTATTCCATTAATACCAAATAGCTACTGTGCCAATTACGAAGTCACAGGCAGCTGGAAATGACATTTGCTTGCTGCTATCTCATCACCCTCAGCAACATATAACATCAGAAAAAGCTGAAAACGTGCTTCCAGCTCCTCCTCTAATAGCTACTCAGCCAAAAATGACATAAAAAACCTGCAAAAGCCAGGTATTCATTCATATCTAATCAGCTACTTAGTAACCAGTGACATCATAAGCAGCTATCAAAGACATAAAATGAATAAAACAGTAGTTCTAAAAAAAAAACAAACAAAAAACCCCCAATAAATTTGTGTTGATACAAAGTTGAATAAAAGTAGAGAAATTTATTGAAAAGAAGGAAAGATCCATGAAAACATAGGAATTCTGAAGTCAGCCTGCTAAGGAAATTATATTGTATGATTTTACTAGCAACTAAAATTTAGAGAGGCAATGGAGTAAATATGTTTATAGAAAATAACTATCTTTCAGGAAAATAAGAATTCGAAAACAAAAACTATCAGAATATTAACAACACTAGAGAAGACTTACAAACATGGATTGAAAAAATTTCCTTTAGAATGTTGCCTAAAAGGCACGATAAGAAAAGTGTTGTTATGGGAATCAGAGAGGAGTATCTCCAAAGCAGATTCACTCTGGTTTTTGGCTGAAAAGGAACAGGACACCTGGAGTGAAGTCCAGATGAACAGAAAACAATACTTCTCTTTACCAGTTACAGGAGTCATTTTGGGAAGATGAGTTGTCAAGTGTACTTCTGCAATTTATAAGAATCTAGAGACTTGACAGAGGAGTAAAGCAGCCTATACATTTCTTCACGTGTTTAATTGTTGTTTTCAAGAGATAACTGTTTCCACTATGTTGCATTGTGCACAGTCTGGTTCACGCTGTTCTCAGTGTATGTTACCTATGCTGCTGTAGTGTATATAGACAATATTTTGTTGAGGTGGAGAGAAGATTTAAAGAATTAAAACTGTTAAAGATAAGTAAACAAGAATGTAATTTATTTTGAGAAGAAAGATAAATTGAGAAAACTTTTTAACACAATGGAAAATTAAGTAGGACACTCAAGTAGCTGGGATATCAGCCTACATGTATCCAGAACTAAAGGTTTGGTCTCTGCTGCATCAAAAGAAGAGCCTTCCTCAGCTTCTTCCCCTGAAGTTCTGTGGGAATTTGGTGAGCTGGTCTGGGTGTGAGTACATGAAAATGATGCTTTTTTTTTCTCAGATCAAGTACTTATACATAACCGAATTGAAAGCAATTTGCTGTGTTATGCATCAGCTCATGTTATGTCAAGTTAGTACTCAAATACATGAAAAAAAGATTTGTCAGACCTTTTGCCTGAGTGATCACCTTTTTGTGCTAGCCAGTAATCACTTTTTAAGGACAGCCTTTATTCAGTAAAAGGTATCTGATTTCCTTTAAATCAGAGAAAAAGACTGTTTTCAGACATTTTCTTCTCAAATTTATGTTAATATTTCTATTTCCTAAAACGTAAATGCAGCAGAATGTGTAATAGTCAGGGATCTCATCTATCTACAGGAAGAGGCCCTGTCTTTATCCACTCTAAATTAACTTTTTATATGGCTAAAGGTCTTTTGAATGTCAACTTCTGAATATGGCACTGCTATTTTAAAGTGTATGTCTTTTGCTAATTAAATGTATTCCCAATATTATGGTGGGAGCGCAGTTTCCAAATCCTGCTAGGCTCATTTTTTATCTTTTTCAGATCACTGATGTTTACAGGTGTGATCATAAAAAGTTAAACCCTTATTACTAGTTCTTTGCATAAAAATAAAATGCATTATAAAACATTCAATAAACTTGGTCTCTGCTTCTTTTAAGAAGGTTATAATGCATTTAAATAATGCTTTAATCTAGTGACCTATATTTACAAACAGATGTCAAAGTTGCACATAGAGGGCTTATTGACACTGTTCCTGTTATTAAAACAGGCTCAGACTTAGTAAAACTTATATTAATATGACTACATTATACTCTGATTTTGGTATGGTTTTAATAGTTATGCTTAGTCAATCTAGGAGAATAAGCAGGGGGTTTTTGAAATTCACAATTGTATGTTTTCAACGTAACACAGAGGTTCTTTTCTATGTCCTGTATGGAATTAAGAAATTGCATTCTCATCTTCCTACTGTCATTCAGAACCACATCAATATATTAGAGTCAGTTTGTGGAAGATGTTTTGCAACACATGAATGAGGTGGTGATTCGTTATAGCATGCCCGATTGCCTTCTGTGATGAAGTGCCTAGATGTATGCATGAGGCAAGAGGAGCAGAATTTTCTGTCTTAAATTTTTCAAGGCTTTTGGTGTGGTCCCTCACAACATCCTTGCATCCAGTTTATATCATCCAGAGTACTATATGAGTAAAATACTGCCTCTATCATCAGGTTCAAGGGGAGACATTACAGGGCACTGGTTGCAAATGGAGCTCTGAGGTAGTCTATATTTGCACATATCCTGTTTCGTACCTGTTTATTAAGGGACTAGAGGAGAAGACAGGATGACAGTCTTGAAGTGCAGGTGATACAGGACCACCATCCAGAGGGACCTATACAAAGGAAAGAGCCCTGGGAACATTGTGAAATTCAACGTCGATGAAGGCAAATGGACCAAAATTTGCAATTTCCAGGCTGGAAACTTAACATCTGGGGCCCAGCTCTGTAGTAAAGTACTTGAAGGCTCCTGGACACAGCAGGCTTAAAGAAGGTCAGTGGTGTGTCTTGGAAACAATGAAAGCTAGCAGCAGCTGGCATTGTATTAACAGGAGCACCACCAGTTGTTCAGCACTCATTAGACTACATCTGCATCCAGCTTTAGTGTTTACAATACATGAAAATATGATAAACTTGTCACCTCTAGAGAAGGCCCACAGAATGCTAAGGGCTGGAGCATTTTGTGAGGAGAGTTTGAGATTGCATTGTGCAGCATGGATTGGGGGCAGCCAAAATCCACATTGCAAATATGGATATATTTTGCAATGGACCTTCATCTTGATGAACAGAAAGAGGAATAGGATAAGGCTACTGGTAATGTTTGTCTTTTGTGTGTCAGCATATAGGCAGGAAAGACAGGAAAGACAGGAAAGCAGTTCAAGTCTGCATGTGAGCTCTACTATGTTGATAAAATGATAGAAGTCCAATATAGAAATTGTTTTTGCCTATGCTTGGAGTTAAACACCAGAAAAATCACTTATGCAAAACACCTTTCAGAGAAAGACAATTCATCTGATGTGGATTAAAGCTCCATCAGGCTAGACTGTTCATGTATTACCGTTTTCTTAACAACTTTTTCTGATGTCTGTGACTTTACAAGCCATGTAGGTAAATGTAAGTCTGCAATGATCTGATCTACGGCTTCTTAATCAAGAAAAAAAGCACAAAACCTTTAAAACTCTCACCAGTTCAAATGAAAAATATGTAGTAAAAATA
Source organism: Neodrepanis coruscans (assembly GCA_013400695.1). NCBI lineage: Eukaryota > Metazoa > Chordata > Aves > Passeriformes > Philepittidae > Neodrepanis > Neodrepanis coruscans. Next base: position 14,857 of record VYZS01076344.1, on the reverse strand, counting down.
TACTTAGAAATATAATCAATGGTCATGATAAACAAATCGTAACAGCATTTAAAAAAATAGTTTTGTCTTTTTTTTTTTTCTTTCTTTGAGACTTGAAAGAAGCACATGAAAAATCAGAAAAGCAAATTTTACTTTTTTTTTTGTTTGTTTTATTGACTCTTGGTCTCAGTGGTGAAAATTGTGATGTAGTTAGCTTCTTGGAGACAAAGTCAAGAATCCCTGTTATGTGTTATGTGAGGTGGATCAATCTCACTCTTATGTACATCAAATACTAATAAAGTTTCTGTGCAGAGACAGATCTGATAGAAAGTCAGTTGAAATTAGATAGAAAAAAATAGTTAATTGGAATAGTTGGAATTGAGGAAACAAAAAAGCAACAAGAAAAAAGTACTGTCAAAAGTATTAGAAGAAACTAATATCCATTCTGGGAGATTAGTCACCAAGGATAAGGAAACAGCTGAGATAATAACTTCTTTGCCTCATTCTTCAACAATAATACCAGTTACCCACAGGGAAACCAGCCCCCTAAGCTGGTAGACAGGGATGGAGAGCAGAAAAGACTGCCTGTAGGAGTGGAGGTAGAGGAGTCAGGTGGAGGTAGTGACCTGCTGTGACACTTGGATGCTCACAAATCTACAAGAGCTGATAGAATTCATTCATGGGGGCTGGGGCAGCTGGCAGAAGAGCTTACTAAGTCACTCTCCATCATTTATCATCAGTTCTGGCTATCCAGGGAGGTCCCAGACTACTGAAAGTTTGTCAGTGTGACACCCATGCACAAGAAGGGCCAGAAGCAGGATTCAGGGAACTATGGGCCTGTCAGCCTGACCTCAATGCCCAGTAAGGTTATGGATCATCTTTAGCATGATCACATGTCACATACAGGACAACCAATGATATACTCCTACTGATACTAATGAAAGTTTAATGAATGGCAGAAATAGTATTTAAGCATTACTGTTAAAGTTCTACATACTTTGAACATTATTAAAAATCTGTAAATATTCTATTTATTTAGGAAAGCCTGCTGGGCCTGGATTTATCTTCCTAAAATGTAGGAATATAAAAAAGGATACTGAATTAGATAAAATGAATTCAGACTAATAGCTTACTTTTCATCTCCCAGAATTCATATATAAAATTCTGTTATATAGAGGTACAGTACAGAAAGTTCAGGACTCAGTTCAGTCTCTTACGCAACAGGAGATCCTTTGTTACTTTTCTGTTTTCCAAATTCGAGCTGGTTGCATCCGTTCAAACTTCAATCTCCAGCATTAAGTTGATTAATATTGTATATTTATTTTCATTGAAAATCACAGAATAGCCTGGCTTGGAAGAAGCCTGTCATGGTTTTACCACAAATTTAGTGATTTTTGACAAGAGATGTCCGAGAGAAGCCACAGACACACCCCAAAATGAAGAAAACACACAAATATCACAGTTTATTTCACACACACACAAAACCCAACAAATAAAGTGCAACAAAACAGACAAATTAAGCTTCTCAGGGCACGTGTTGGAATGAGGGCGCTCTGGAAATAGTGCTGATCTCTCTCTGAGGCTCCCGGAGAGACGTCGGGGTAATTAGAGGAAGCCCGCGGTCGATCTGAGGACCCCCCAGCAGCGCAAGCCTCCGCTCGGCTTTTTCTGAAGAAAAATACTCAAGACAGTTAGAAATCACGAGCCCCCCCNGCTGACTTGCTTGCAGCCCTCTCGCCGCACTCACTCACGGCCTGCGCCGCTGCCGCCGGCCGTGCCAAGCTGAGTGGTGCCAGACTGAGCTGTCCTGTGCCGCTGCCGCCTCCGCGGGGCTGGCCGGCAGCGCAGGTGCGCAGCACAGCAGGACAAGCCGCCGTTCCCCGCTGCCTCTGGCCACACCGCTCCCGCTGGCTTTTCCCAGGATCCACAGCGCGCCCACCAGGCTGTTTTTGGGCCGGCCCCCACTCTGACCCGCGGGGCCCCACACAGGGCCGAGAGCCCGCAACAGACTGGGGAGGGGGCCGGCTGAGTGGCGGGCCCCGCGCCCGCC
>VYZS01076341.1:0-13794 GCA_013400695.1 Neodrepanis coruscans | reverse complement strand
CATCAAAGACACGGAGTTCACCAGCCTCAGATGCTATCTAAGAAAAATGCTGTTTTCAGGCAAAGCAAGATGTTTTCTGGAAAACTGAGCTGCTGTACACCCGGTGGGAGAGGAGATGGCATTTCTGTGTGTCTTTACAACAGGCCCAGATCTTGGTCATTCTGCAACTTATGTTTTATTTGCAACATCCAGTTTCTTGCTCTAAAAGTGAAAAAACCACAGCATTGAGGGAGAGACGAGCTGCAGCACATACTAAAGACGTCTGTATTTTCATTGGTTTCAGTTCCCTTTTTCTTTAAACTCTGCTGAACATTAATCACTTGAACTTCAATTTTCCAGGTGAGATGTGTGCCCCAAGCTAACTGTAATTATGAGGAAAATACCTGTTGGGTTTGTTGGTTTTTTTTTTTCCCCTCCAAAAACAAGAATGAACAAAAGCACATTATTTCGTTCTTGTTAGAAGGAATTCTGGCAAATTTTCTCTGAGAAGTTCCAGCAATTCAAGTGCTGGCAGAAAAAGCTCCTTTTATGATGAACTCTCTTTTGAAAGCATTTATTAATTATAAGCATTTTAAGGAGATTATTACTGTAACTCTGGAAGTAGTGAAGACTCTTGTCCATGCTGAATGTGTCAAAGCCTAGAGTTTGGCAGGGCTTCCATTGGAATTTCACCTGTAATCTCCTACATAGCTGGTTTTTTTGATTGAACACGAGGTACAGTGAAGGGAAGACTTTCTCCAATTCTTGATGTGGCTGTTGAGCCCAGGAACGAGGAGATTGAGGTGGAAATTGTTCAGAAAGCAAAATCTTGAAGGAGAAGTAGAAGCTGGAAGTTGGTCAAACCACTGAGCACAGGGACAGATGTGAAAGAAAATGGTGGATGGCAAATTGTGTGGGTCAGGAAGGGGGAAAAAAAAGAATGAGATCCTGCTAAATCAAGAGCTGGTGGACAAAATGGAAGCAAGAAACAGTGGCATTTGGAAAGGGAACATGAAAACTGTCAACAGTGGAAAATTGTTATGACAAAGAGCGTGGAGAGGCAGAGGGTGAACTGGAAGGAAGGGAGAAGAAAAGGTTGAGGATGGGTAGGAAGTTGCATGGAGTGCACTGTGCTCTGGAACCAGGGACACACCTCCAGGGCACATCTCCTCTCTCCTTCCTTCTCTCTCCTCTTTCTTCCCTGGAGTGCAATGCAGGGTGTTAAGTGATTCAAAAGCTCTTGGTGTGACGACTCATATTTTAAACTTTCGCTTTTTTACCCCCCCAGATCTGACCCATAATCAGAAGAGTTTCTTGGAAGAGTAGAGGTTGGCTGCTGTTATTAATTATTACACTTGCCTTCAATCAGAGGCTCAGAATGCTTTGGATGCCACCTCTGCTGGTGCCTGGCTGACACTATTTCACTGCAGGTTTGTGTTTGTGCAATACACAAGGTGACTTGATACTACCCAGGCTCTGGTTGTGAAACACCTTTTGACAAATTTTATGTAATAGAACTAGAATGCCTTCTTAATCATTTTAGAAAGGAAATTCTGGACACATTGGAAAGTGTCTAGAATGTCAGGAAGAAGGGTGGGGAGCAGCTGATTTCAGTGAGGGCCTGTAGCAGGAGCTGGCATGGTGGCAATATGCAGTCACATACTGGTTACGGATGAAATCTAATCCACTTAAACTAGAATTTAAAACAAATAACAGCAGAGAAGAGAGGAAAGGAATAATGGTGGAAAGAGGCTTGTATAAACAACTTTCTTTATAACCAATTTGTATTATTACATTTCAGCTGAACAACAGATACAGCCCAGTTTTGTTTTGTTTTTTTTTTTCCTGAATACAGAAACCAGACGTTTCTTAAAGCAAAACATTAATCGCACTTATTTACTCCTGCAGTGACAGTGCACATTCAAACAATGCAGCATTGTTTTCCTTCTCAAGGATTTATTGGAGTAGACAAACGTTAGTGACTCTCAGGAGCCATTCAGGGAGTCAGATTCACAGCCCAAACTTGATGAGGAAAGCAGTGGTGTGTCCTGATGGTCCCTGAAAACAGGGAATGGTTCCACAGGGGTGGACATAAATAAGTGAATGGGTGTTACTTTAGGGGGTTCTTTCTGAAATTGAACTTGCTTATTTGGTTTGTGACCCACCACAGGGTGAATTCATTGTGACTTTAAATGGTTTTGTTTGGTTTCTTTGGGACTTTTTTTTCCTTTTAATTTTGAGAAGAAGGTTATTGCACTCATTCTTGCCATCAAGAACATTTAATGGTTTGATTTAATCCCTCATGTCTAGACTAGAAATCCTGTCATCTGACAGTCTATCCAGAATTCTTGCCTGTGTTTTGAGTACTGAACACTGGCAACAGCTGTGGAGGAATGAGAGGACGGGGAGCAGGGTAGCAAGAAGTATAAATAAGTTGGGATATTGCAAACAACCTTTTCCTGGGCACATGGAACTATTTATCCAACAACTCAGATGGTGCTGAGAATTATTTTCTGCTTGTCCAATTTTGTAAATTTTTATTTGACTGGCCTGGTAAGGCTGTGTCTTCATATTCAAGAAGTAAAAAAATTTGAAAAAAGTTGAAAAAAAAATCACGATATTAATTAATCTGGGAAGAATTTTGCTGAGTGACTGAAGAATTGTGCTGTTTTCTTCTTTATTCCACTTGAAAATCTTGCTCTGAGGCTGTAGAACCTGCACTGGAGTGGATGATCCTCAAAATTCACCACTTAAAAATCAGCTTAGTGGGTGGCAAGAGCGAGATGTTAGAACCTGAGCAGGGGAAACCATAAACATTTGCTGTGCAAATAGGGTTGGCTTCGACCAGGAAAGCACAGGTTGGGCTTCACCGAGCAATTTTCAGAATGAGATGTCTTCAGGGGAATAGTAAATTCCACTTCTCTGTCAGCACTGCTTTTCTAGGAAAGGTGCTATTATCTCATAGCAGGGGCTCTGCTGAGCACCTCCCATGGAGCTCAGAACTGACTCCAGCAAAAGGCATAATGACTACGTGTCAGATAAGACAGTGATGAACTGTGTCTCTTCAAAGAGTGAGAAGGAAACTTGCTTTCCTTCTGTTGACATCAGAAGAAAATCCGTAGCCCACAGGACATTTAAAAGTAGATTTTCCATTTTCAAAGGGGGATATTACTGCTAATACAATGATTGCCTCTGGCTACTTCCCTTTGAATTCCTTTTTTTTTTTTTTCCTTTTTTTTTTTAAGTTAGACAAGTTAATTATTTCATCATTTAAATCATAAAGTGGTAACAATCTCTCCACAACACATAAGCCTTTAGTGTAACATACTTATGCATAAATGTGAACAACCTTTTTTTCTTTCTTTCTTTAATAAAAATAGCCCACTTTGTTGGTTATAGCTTTCCATCAGATAAATGGATTGTTTAGAAATCTCCCAGGTCTGATTATCTGAAGCAAGATTATGGTTTTACATATTCTTTAAATGTAAAAACAAACTTAAGTTGCATTTTGGAGTCTCATTTACATAAGTACAATAATATACAAAATATTAATAAGAACATTTGTGTCCCTAAAGCAACTCTGCATCATCAAAATACTACAATAATAGATCATAACAATATAAAAGAGGTCTTGTTCAGGGTAACTTTGATACTCAGTGTTGGTCTTAATGTGCATTACCTGAAAAACATGAAATAAAAAGCTCAGCCTTCAGGCAACTTTCTGTAGAAAACCACTCAAAGCAAAGTGTGAATATGAATGAGGTATTTAAAATATTTCAAATTTGAATTTTCTCTTTTTGAAAAAATGGAAATAGAAGAGCCTAATTGTACTTTGTACATTATTCAGTATAATTGGTGCTGCCTAACAAGAGCATTTCAAATGAATTCACTTCTCATACAGAACAGTAGTTGAAGCCTAGTGTTAACAATGAATTTTATAGGTTTTTAAATTCCTGTGAGCAGTGGTGAAATGAGTGATAGAGCCTACTGCTAGAACTGCAACTCTGGAATTATTTGGCTTTATTTTTCCTTTAATCACACACAGGGAGGAGTTACTTTCACTCCCTTTCTTGTTAGTCCCAGTAAAATTTAAGCATTTCCTGCTCTGATACTTTAAACTGTTTGGATTTCTTAGGCCTGGGTAATATTCATCTGGTTTTGAGATTTTTCTGGGGCTTGGAGCTTTTTCTGCTGGTTCTTAAATGTTACATCTTGGGTCCTATTGCAAGTGTTTAATTTGAACATATTCCCTTTGTCTCAGGAGCTGCTAGTGGAAATTTTAGTCACCCTGACAGTAAGGAGGAACTGCATCATCAAATTGTATTGTTAATGTTTATGGCCTCTACTTGTTTTGTTCACAAAAAAAAAGTTTATTCCCAGCTGAGTGGTACCAAGCAGCTTTAACTTGGTTTGATAACTTGGGCACACAGTGCTCTTGAAGCCAAAAGAGAGAAGGTTTCAAAATGTTTAACATCAGAACATAAAGTGAGTGTTTCTGTCTTTCTTCTAAACAATATGTAACTGCACCTTGTGCTTTGCTGCTTTTGGACTAAAAAGACACAGTTCTGGGTATAACAGCCCAGGTGACATCCTTGTGGCCATTGTCTTCCACTGCACTTCATCCCCCTATCTCTTTGTTTTTAAGCTATTTTTTTTTGTCTGATTATAAATATTGGTGTAGATGTACAGAAGACTGGTGTGCAATATTGCTGGTTTCACTCTATGAGCTTGTGTTGCCCTCTTCAGAGGCAGGAATTTCAGTCCTGATCACTGATGCCCTGGAAAAAAGTGCAGAACTGGAGGCAGCACACAAGAAAACTTTGGGAAAAGCTGATTTATTTTGGCGTTGGTGAGCCCAGAGAACACCCAGTCTGAGTTGGGTGTCCAACCCATTAAGGGTTGGACATAAAGGAACCCCTGAGATGCTCAGCCCAGAAAGCCTTGGGGGGACTGCTGCTGAAGACCAGTTCCAGAATTTCAGGTGTCTGGGATATTGATTGGTGTTGATTTTGTAAGATTAATTTGCATTTATTATTTTATTTACAGGTGTTCAGCAGGAAGAATTAATTTTTCATATATCTATATATCTATATACCTATATATCTACCTGTTTTGGTTCCTCATACAGTCATGATTACTTCCTTCTTCAGTCAATCATGAACATACAAAGTAAATCAGCACTTTACCTGATGATTTTATAAACCCTTTTATTAGTTCAGCACAGTCTTTGAAGAGTAACTTATGCCTGTGCTGGATGGAATGGTGCAAGGGACAAATATCATAGAGAAATTATTATTGTCATCCTAAAGGCAGCATCATCATCCTGGTTTTTGGAGCCAAAATATTAGGAAATGCTCATTCAAAATTGGTTGTGAAGGGATTTGGTGCAGGCAGAGCATGCAGGAAACCTGAAGAAGACTCCTCGAGGTATGTCTTTGCCTCTCCTTTTACACTTGGAAGTGACTCAGTGAAATGCAGATTTTTCATGTGAAAAGAAAAATGGTGCAAAGTGCTGCTGCTGATCTGATGGGTTTTGAGCTGCGGAGTAATTCTGCTAAGCTTAGAACATCCCCTGGCAAATTCCCTGCTCCCATGCTGTCATCAGCAGGAGGGCTGCTGGAAATTAAATGGATTGGGCAAAGTGAGCCAGAACCCATCAGAGGGGCATGTGGTGCCTTCTCCTGCTCTGCTGCTCAGGGTGAGGATGCAGAGCTGGATAAAACCTGAGGGGACTTCCTTGGGGCCGTGCTGGGGCTGGTGGGTCACTTGTGGTGCTCTGGTGCTGGATGACAGATCAGTGGAGCTGTGCTTGGGGGAAGGACAGGGGTGGCACACTTGGGAGGTTCTCTCTGGGGCTTTTTTACAGTGCCAGAGGCAGCAAGAAGCCAGCTCTCCAAGGGGCACAGCAGGACCTCTTCCCAAGGAGGGTAGAGTGTCTCACTTGGACACTGATGTGGTAAAGCCGGGAGGCCTCCAGTTCCACCTGGGTGAGAGCTCCAAGTGCTGCCTGTGCAGGTCAAAAGGGACCCACAGAGCCACTGGGAAACCTGAGACAGGTTTTTGGCCAAGAAAAAAAGGACGAGGAATTAGTTTACTGAGATTTAGGATGTGAACACGCAGCTCTTTGGGGACCTGACCAGCTGAGGAGCATCTGCAAAGCCACAGGCAGCCTGGGTGTCCCCTTCCCAGGGCTCACATGTTGCAGGGCATTGATTGTGAACCTACACAGCCTTTCCACTGGCACACAGTGTCCTCAGTTTGCCTCTCTTTGCTGATGTGGGAAGGCAGGAGTGTCAGTGAGAAGGGATGTGGTGCTGCAGTGATGTGCATTTGAGGCAGCACAAGCACCAGGCTCAGGCTCCTGCTGTGCTGGAGCTGTCTGGAGGTCAGCATTCCCCTTCTCTCATCAGGGTCTGCCTCTGATAAAAGGCTACTGCAGATATGGAGATATGGATTCACAGGATACATGTTATTTTAAGCAGATACCCTAATAGCTACTGATGGGCTTACCCCCATCAATCCCTCTAATCCCTTCTAAAACTCTTGGTCTCCATGACATCCTGTGACAGTGAGAACCACAAGTCAAACACTCTGTGTAACAAAACCAGGACAACAACAAAAAATATCTTTTCTTTACGTTTGGTGGGGTTTTTTTCAGCTCTTCATAAAGGTTTTAATTTTTTTCCTGATAAAACCACTACATGGCCTCTACCTTTTATGTATTAGATTTATGCCATGTCCCTCATCAAACACATGATTCCCAGGAATTTTATAGCAAAACACTTATGGCAAATCATTAAACAGAGTTTATTCTTCATTAAATGCAATGTTGTATTGGTGAACACAGTGGTGAGTTCACAGTTGGACTCCATTAACTCAGGTTTTTTTCCCAGTCTTGATGATTCTATGAAATTAGCATCAGTTGCTGGATTAGCAGTGCAAATAGATGATCTTTAGTTTTCAAGAAAGCTTTTTGCATTACCATTGTTTCTGCAAGGAGCTCTCCATGTAGTTGTCAGTGTAAGTAACTTTCTGAGGACTTAAGGACACACTTTTTGAAAGAATTAGTTTTGAGCTATCACAGAGTTCATTCTGGAGCTTGCAAATATTCTGTCTTGCTTTTCATCTTTATTAAAAACAGCTAAGACTTGCCAAGCTCTGACACTGCAAAGTGAGTAATAAAAGTTTGTATGTCCATCATTGTTGTCACTCCTAAATAACTCAGTAACACGGGAAAGGAAAACACCTTTTTGGTGAAATTCACTTGGGAGAGGCTGCTTTCATAAAAAGAAGAAAGGAAACAATTCATGACTTTAATTCTAGCTCCTGGAAAGTTGAGAACACCTACCTTGAGACTGCATTTCCTTTCAAATATGGAGAGGAATAAAAAGGTGAGGAGATCCAGAGGGATGTCAGCAGTTCCAGCCAGGTATCCCTGTCCATGAACATTTTTAGCTCCAGAGGCCCCTTCCTGTGCAACAGCCAGTGCTCAGGTAAAGCAAATCAACATGATGGGCAAAGAAACTGGGAATTTTATGTGATGGCATCTTATGTTAAAATTTACAGCCACCAGGAAAAAACAAAATCAAAAAACAAAACTTGCCTGAAAAACAAGTGTGGTCCGCGTTCAGCTACATGGAAAAATCCAAGTTATTTTCTTGTTATCTACCCATAACAGAGGGAGAGTAAATATCTCCTTTTTTAATCCATGTATTAGAAAAAAAAAAGTGAAAAGTATTCCAGTATTTTCCCTCTAATCTTAAAAAGAAAAAAAAAAAATCACACAAAGTTGGAAAAACCAATGTTTACTGTCTCCTCCAACAAGAGCTTTATTAAAACCATTTTGGTGTGTTCAAGGAGTAAAATTGCACAGCTCTGTGTACGTAGAGACAAGGAGAACCTGAATTCAAGATACCAAGCAGCAGAATTTTTGTAGGAAGAGTTTCATCATTGCCTAAATCAGTCCAGGACAATTATTCACTGAATATATATTTCCAAGTAAAGATTTTATTTTTTTTTTAATAAAGTCAGGGGAAGAAATTTCTTCTTAATGAAGAAAACAAGAAAAGCCATCATTTAGTGTTAAAGTTTTCTGCATTTTCCCTGGATCCAAGCAATATTTTTCCTGTCCTTCCCTTCAACACATTTTCCTTGGGCTGATATTGCATAATTACATCACCAGGGCAGAAAAACAGCTTCATAAGCCTTTTTTTTCCCTCTCTTTCTATCAATTTTTTTCTTTTTTTTTTTTTCTTTTAGTTCAGAAGAAACATACTTTAAAGGATCATCTGTGTAAAATAGATTGTTGTGGGTTTTTTTCAGAAAAAGTGGCAAGAAGGGTTTAAAAAGTAAAACAAGCAAAAGAACCCACAGATTGTCATCCTCCTGATATAAGCATTTTTTAACAGTCATTGTTGCGGTGTTTTGGAGAAGAAAAAAAAATTAAGTTTTCTGGAATGAGCAGAAAACCTGGAGCTTGTGAAACCTGGCCTCTTTTTGCCCTGTTTTGGTTCCAGTTGGGTTAAACGTGCTGCCATTCCTGCTGTGCACAAAAATGACCCCCCTGTGCTGCTCACTAAGTGATTCCACAAGATTTCAGAGCTGTCCCAGAGCTGGTTGTGTTTTACACTGACTGGGTTTTGCATTTTAGTGTGTGTTGGGAGGTGAGGGGGTGGGTGTTCAAACGGTGATGAGGATGATGATGATGTTCAAATGTCAGTCCACTTTTGGACTTTCTTTTTGGAGTGTCTCCAGGCAGGAGTTGGACTGGAAGGCTGAGAAAGACCTGGATGTGCAAAACCCCAGCTGGAAAGGTGGTGGGTGAATTAATGCCAAGAGTGATAGGAAACACACACGAGGCTGGATCTTGCCACTACCTCCAAGGAATGAGCCCAAGCTGTGAATTTGATATGGATTCGTATTTCCAACCTTCAGGAGTCCAAAGGTCTTCAGCTCCAGGGATTCCACTCGGGCTGTTTCAAAGACAGAAGTCAACTGAGAAACAATAGACCCAGGCTAAAGTTTAAACCTGAGCAGCCACAGAGCTGAGTGGTGCTCTGATCTGGGGTTGTGGCTGGAGCCTGTGTCCACCTCTAAACACAAATTCACTCGCAACACAACACACAAAAGAAGCAAGACAGAGCTGGGAAAGAAGCTGCGGCTAAATGAGAAACAGATTTTGTTGCTAGCACAAATGAAATTAAAGGAGCATGGGTGCAAGCCAGCCAATGTGTTCTATTGTGAGACAAAATGTTTAATTTCCCATTTGTGATAACATTGAGAAACTGAATAGGGCTGTGGCATGAATGTTCCTTCATGCAGCACTGATTGCCAAGAGCTGGCAACACATGAAACCTTCCCACTCCAGGCTGCTTGCCCAAAACTTCCTACCCCTGCCTTCTTCTGCACTGACACTGCAACAGCCCTTTTGAAGACTCTCAGATATGCCTTAAAAATAAGACTCTGAAAGAAAAATAGTAGGATTTTTTTGTATTTCCATGTATTTAAGATGCCACTCGTAATATGTGGGCAACTTGCAAGAGAAGCTGTGTGTCTGCTGTGCCCTGAAGTATCAGATTATGAAGGCCAGAAGTAAGAAACCTTTGATTGAATATAAACATTGGTGGCCTTAAAATTGGTAATTTTTAAGTAGCCCTTAAAAATTACCCTACACGAAGAAGATAATCTTTAATTAGCCCTTAAAATCTTCCCTACATGAACAAAATAATTATTTTTCAAACCATAACTGGTTTGAAACCATAACTGGTTTGAAACCATAATATATTTACTCCATTTTCTTCCTCCTGTTCTCTATCCTTCCCACCACATCATTTATAATTTTTTTTTTTTTTTAACTGGTGTTTAGACCTACTGGATTTGGTGCTTAAAACATGTAGGGTTAAAAGTGTAGCTTTCCTTATATTTCTGAACTTTCTTCCATAAAAAGCTTAAGGAAGATGATCTCTAATTTCACTTCCTCAGCATGAAAAGTAAAACATCTGGTTGTCTTAGTTTCCCACCCCAGCAGCTGACTTTCAAGACAGCAAGTAAGCAATGACATGCTTAAGATTAAAACACAAAAATCTGCTATGTACATGTTGGCATGGGAGAGCAGCAGTGGGATGGAGAAAAGCACACAAGTTTCTATCACACTCATAATTACAGAGCATAGATAACAGCCTGCAGTTAACACTTTAATATATCCTGGCCCCTGCTCTGTTTTTTCTGGCCATTGTCAATGGAAAGTTGATGGAAACAGCTGGTTGGGGATTCCCCTGAAATGAACAGAGCCAGCTGCTGCTTGATGGGTCTTGGTTCCCCCTTCCTCACACACACATGCCCTGGACATCTGTCTGGGACAGGGGAGATGCTGCAGGGGGGACAAGCAGAGTCACCAGGAGAGGGGTTTTCAGCAGGACTTTGGTTAGAACATTCTGGAAATCATTCTTGCAGTGTCCACAGAGCCCTTGAGAACAGGGACACTTGGGAAGGAGGCTCTGGGTCTTGCTCCCTCATGCCTTATCATCAAGCAATGTCTGGGCTCAGTAGAGGATATAATTCTTAATTTGCCCTCTTCAGTTTTGGCCAAAGGTTGGACTTGATGACCTTGGAGATCTTTTCCAACCTTAATGATCCTATGATTCTCTTCTATGATCTGTTCCTCTTCCTTGCACAATTACATTGAGTATTTTTCCTTTTTACATTCATTTTCCAGGTTCAATGGCCACTATTATTATGACAACAGATATAAGGGGATATTCTTCTTATTTCAACTTATTTGTTCCTTATAGAGCTCAGTCTTGAAATATACCTGAGGTGAGATTCTGCTATTTTTGATTCTCTAGAGAAAGCCTGGCTGCTGCAGGACCTTATATTGTGTTTTTTTTGTGGAAGTCAGTCTTCTGGAGAGGACTGAAAAACTCACAGAATCACTGGATGCTTAATTAGGTAGGAAGGGACCTCTGGGCCAGCCCCCTGCCCAAAAATCTGGGGTCAGACCAACTTGCTCAGGGATTTTGGGGTTTGAAGGCTTCCAAAGCTGGAGATTACATGGGTACTTCAGGCAACCTGTTCCAGTGCTGGAATGCCTTCACTGGGAAGAGGTTTTTTCCCTATTTCAGGTTTGTTTGTAATTGTGTCTGTTGTCTCCCATCCTGGCAACACAGTGGAGAAACCAGTCCTGTCTTCTGGATATGAGCTGGAGGGTGTCCAGGGAAGGGCAGGGAGCTGGGAAGGGGCTGAGGGAGCTGTGGGGGCTCATCCTGGAGAAAAGGAGGCTCAGGGGGCACCTTCTGGCTCCTCAAACTCCCCGACATGGGGGTAGCTGGGCTCAGGTTGGACTCTTTTGAAGATGGGCACAAGATTACCCATTCTACACTCATAAGGGACCTCTCTCAATTTCCAAGGGCTTTCAAATATGAGTGTGACCTTATGAGGGCATTCACTTACTTGAATGTGCTGTTGCCCATCCTCTCTCTAGTCCCCCCTTCACTACCAGGAATTAATACAGGGGAGGGGTTGTTCTTTATGTTCCACAATACAGTCAAACAGCATCCACTTATCCTTCATAAAACTCTGCATTTCAAGAGCGTTGAGTGACACTAGGAATAAATTTGTCTACCCTGCTCTGGTTTATTTCCTTATCTTGCTTATATGTGTGATAATTCAGTCACTGTGGAATTCTACAGGCTCTATGAAATGCCAAGCAAGTAATTTATTCATTGTTTTGCTCTTCCTCCTTTCCCACATGAACGGTTCCTTAATTACAAAAATGTGACTTGAAGGCTTGTCTGTTTTTGCATTAATTTCTGCAGGTTCTTACGACCACAGCTGATGGTATTAGCAGTGACAATAAGATTATTACTAATGATTTGGTAGCTTTATCCTTGTGCATCCTCCTGGATTTGCTACTACACACACCAAACACTGCTTTTGTGCTGCATAACTAACCTAAAATGTAGGAAAAAAACCAGTTTTAATATCAGAGCTTTTCTGTTTATTTGTGTATTTCCTTGGTTTTAATCAAAACCACAAGCCACTGTAGGTCTGAAACGGAAACAGCAATTACCTATGCTAATTAGCAGCAGAATGAGAAAGCCTGGGGTTTTTTGTTGTCATTCCACCATTTTCAGTGTACAGAGTGGGTTTGATTGACATAAATATCTGTTCTCTTCAGTCAGATACAAATGCTTGACTTAGGCAGCCAAGAAATGGATTTAACACAATGATGGCACTTTGATTAATTCCCACAATAATCTTTTGTCATTGTTGTGTACCTGATCTGGGATAAAACCACTAAAAACCCTAAGCATGTAAGAAAAGTTGATCCTTGAATATTTTTTTTTTTTTTGCAAAACCAGAAATTAAAAGCAATGGATTTATCACATTATTGCAGGTTAAAAACCTCTGAATTAATGACTATTTTGGCTGAGTTTGCCTAGGTAACAAAACTTTCAGCTCTGACCTCAGCCAGCATTTCCCCTCCTGTTGCAGTTTGCACATCCCTAATGATAATGTGAGTAGACAGTCTAGGACAAAACAGGTTTAAATCCTCTTAAGCTGCAAAAGGAAAGGGACCCAAGGATGTCTGGGCTGGTTTCTTCATCAGAGGCAGAAGGTACACACCCATCACACAGCAAACATCTGGACTGCGTCAGAATATCCGGGTGGAGGGGGCAAATGTCTTTGCTGAAGTCTTTCATGAAAGATTAAATGTCTGCCTTGTATTTTTTTTCAAACACAGTTGTTGCAAGCTGCCTTAATTTTGTGTTTCCAGTTAGTTAGCAAACTTAAGTTACTCATTTTCAGGCATGGCTATAAAGCACAGATTTCATCTGGCAACAGCAGAAAGAAGAGGTTTCAATATTTCATTTTGATTTGGAGGACGAATAAAATCTAAGCTTCTTGAATATCCTGTTCTAGAAAAGCAAGCCTGCAGCAGCATCCAACTCCAGCCAACACTGTGATGGGTTTACAGGTAAAAAAAAAAGCACAAGTAGAAATAAATCTAGTGATTTGATTTCTTTAAGTAACTGGAGTTTGACCATCTCTTTCCTGCCCTCAGTGTGACACCTTCTCACACTTCAGCTCTGTGCTGGTCTCTTCTGTGATGCTGTAGGTGTGTTTTCACCTGGTGTGGTTTTAGCTGGAGAGATTCAGGCCAGCAGGTGGTTTTGCAGAGAGGGAAAATCCTTGATGGTGCACAGTGTGCAAGGTGAGAGCAACTCATCCACCTCCCCTCCATCCAAGGACATCTCAAGGACACATCCTGGCCTCCCAACATCACCCCCTGACCCAAACTGAGGCAAAATAAATCACCTGCCCACGTTTAGGCTGCTGGGACCTCATGATTTTGGCTTTTTGACCCAAAGACATTTCCGTGCCCCCCTGCACTGCAGGAGGCTCTCTGTGATTTTCACAAATTTTCCCCAAATAGATGCAGTGCTTGTGGATTTCGCTGTGTGGGTGCAAGTACTGGGTACCAAAGTGTTCCCCCACCTGGAAACAAGAGACTGAGTTGGGTTTGATGATCCTAAATGCCTTTTTGAACCTTAGTGACTCTCTGAAGCTGGAATGCTGCTCTTCAGTCTGTGCAAAATATTTAAATTCCCATACTACTTCAACAAAATGCATGATTTTCAGAAATTATGTAAAATCATTATTGGAGTAAAGGAAGAATCTGCAATAAAAGCCAATCACTTTTTATCACATCTTATATAGGAAGGAACCCAACTGTTGATGAGTTATTTGGACTATGAAGTCTTGAAAAAAACAACCCAAGAAACAATTCAGGGCCATGCTAAGATATATATGGTA